>JAVYIG010005115.1:55000-144364 GCA_035222895.1 Strongylocentrotus droebachiensis | reverse complement strand
TTAACCTTTTTCCTCTACAGACAAAATAAAAGTCCATGAATGCTTTTAATGGGTTATACAGGTATATCTGGCAGCAGACTCAATCTATCCAGGGCTATAAAAATAACAGTATGCATCTGTATCCTACGGCATGTAGGCGCTACATGTATCCAATCATGATTTCTTCTTATCAACCGCCCACTAGGACCTCGCTTCAAACGACCCGGGCCTGTTGGGATTAATGGGGTATCAATAACAGGGTAAAGGGGGACAGCTTAAGATGAAACGAGCTACCTAATCAAGCATTATTCCACAGAGAGGATCAGCTAGAGGGGGAGGTGTGGGGGAGGATGGATTAATAGGGGGTTCATATCTACACCTGATTATAAGTGCCAATTACCCCCAGCTAAATATAATTCAGCTTTTGTGGCACAATAATAATTATCATGAGGATAGGCAAGAGGGGGAGGAATGGGGGCAAGATGGATTAGTAGGGGGTTCATATCTACACCTGATTATAAGTGCCAATTACCCCCAAATAAATAAGTAATTTAGCTTTTGTGGCACAATAATAATCATGAGGATAGGCAAGAGGTGGAGGGACGAGGCAAGAGGTGGAGGGACGGGGCAAGATGGATTAGTAGGAGGTTCATATCTACAAGTTCTAATTACCCCCAACTAAATAAGTAATTCGGATTTTGTGGCACAATATTAATTGGGGGGGGGGGGAGGAGGGAAGTGATGGGGGCAAGATGGACCAGTAGGAGGTTCATATCTACATTTGATTAGTTGCTAAATACCACCCCCCCCCTATCTTGATAAGTACATTAGCTTTTGTGACACTCAGATTGCTGATTCCTCCTGATTGGCAAGAAGGTGGAAGTGCGGATTAGTAGGAGCCTCATATCTAGCCCTGATGGGATGCTAATTACTCCCCTCTCAGGGATTATAAAGAGTACCCACATTATACACTGGTTATTGTCTGTGAGTGTATAATTTCCTCACACATTGAATTAGAGAATAAAAATAGTATGAACATTAAATTCACAGGACAGGAGGATCAGTGAGAGGTTCATATCTACACCTGATAGACTACTAAATAACTTCTCATAAGTTATTTCCACTCTTGTTTTATCTGAAAAAAATAAATTCTATAAAGATGGAAATTGGAAAAGATAGAACAAAAACAAAAAATTAGCAGTAATATAGGGCGGGTCTCAGAGAGATTAATATCTTCAGCTGATAAGAGACAAAAAAATCCTGTCTATTCTCCTACTGTAAGAATACAGAGGGGCAGTGAAAAAAATACACGGGGGCTCAGGGCGAATTAGCCCCTGAAATGCCTAAAAGAGCCCTCGAAAATCAGAAAAGAGCCCCTGTAAATTTGCATAGAGTTCAATGCAAAACAAATTTTAGAATGTTATTTTCATGCAGGCAAGCTTGAAAAGTAGCCCCCGAAAAATAAATATTAATTTTTCCCCTGCAGAGGGGCATTAACTATGTCAAATTACAAGTCTAAAGGTAACACCCTATTTGATCTTATTATAGACTATGATATGGATAATACTACCAATATGATTCTTACATATGTTAAAATCATAGGCCTGATATAAAACACAGATTATGCATGCAACTGACAAGCTTTACTGCCCGAGAAAATTTCTGAGAAAATGTTAGCCCCCACAACTTCTCTTTCAGCCAGGCATATAATGCCAGGACTTAATAAGACTTAAATCTTTAAATGCAAAATTGTGACCTTTGTAAGCAGGTCGGTATACCCCAAGCCAGGCTAGACAAAGAGCTTACATCGATACATACAGGTATAAGTACAGGTACTTTGATACATACATGTACACTCTAAATTACAGGGATTTAAAATTTAAATCTTAAGCCGGATTTGAATGAAATTAAATCCATAAAGATTGATTTTTAATCTTAAAAGATTGCTAAACTGGTTCTTAATCCGAGTTTCAAATATATTTTTTTCAATCCCAAAAGATTAAAAAAAAGTTCCGAAAATTAACGGCAAATTGACCAATCCTGGCGATAAGATTTTGTCACATGACAAAGAAGTCCCAAAAAGGATTGCTTTTAAATCTTTATCAGGGTTAATTTTAATCTAGAAAGATTTATAATATAAATCTTTTGAACTTATTTTTTAATCCTTTACAGATTAAAACTTTTTAATCCTAGCGAAGATTAATTTTAAATCCACATCGATTGGTCCCTACCTACAGTACATGAAAGATTTAAAAATAAATCCTATAGATTTAAATTTAAATCCCTGTAATTTAGAGTGTACAGGTACAGGGATACCAAGTGAAACCAATTTCTGAGAAAAATATTAGCCCCCACAACTCCTCCTACGGCCAAAGGAACTATGCAAGAGGTATGAAACTTGAATCTTTGACTGAACAAATAAATGTCTGCATCCCGACTGGACAAAGATGTCACATTGCTACATACAGGTACAGGTTTACCCAGCGAATCAAATTTCAGAAAAACTATTAACCAAGACAACTTCTCCTTAAGCTGTGTCTTATAGCATGTGGTGACAAAGGAATTAAGGATTGAATCTCTGACTGCACAAATTTTGACCTTTGTAGACAGGTGGGAATTCCTCGAGCCAGTCTTGACAAATAGGCAATCTTGGTACATACAGGTAAAGGTAAGCACTGTTCAGTGGGTCCAATTCTGAAGAAAAATCACCCCCCCCCCCCCCCCCCCTCACAACTACTACTTAGGCCAGGCTGTAAATGTGGAGAATGAAGACTTGAATTTCTGGCGCACAAATTGTGACCTTTATGGACAGGTGGGAATTCCTGCGGCCAGTCTGGACAAAGAGGTCACATTACTATATAAGGTTACAGGTGTAACCACTGAACAGCAGAGAAGGGTAAGGGGAAATGTGGTACAAGCCACAAAGGCAGCATGGGATGGTGCCACATCATTATGTAGGTTATCACATTGTCAGCAGATAGCCAGAAGGGGGTAAATTCATGACACGATAGCTACTGCTTTTGAAAAAAATTAAACTAAGAGAATTTCAACAGCCTTGTGCATCACCGACTTAAAAGTCCAAACATCACAAGGACAAATTATGTAATCTGAACATGATTTATATGGGACATACAATAGGGTATCGAAATTGCCCTTGAGTTGATTTTCCTAAAATAGTTGCAATCGTGTTCCATATAGTTTAACACAGAATTATGCCTTTTGGCTACAAACAGCAACTATCTTGATTACCATATTGTCTGCTCAAAGGCAGAGGGTGTTAATCAAACATTATTTTACATAGAGTTCCCCCTCCTTTATGCTTATAAACAGATAATATAAAAATGCAAAAGACTCAAAAGCTTGCTGTTTCATTCTCTGCGTCGAATCCTTGCAAAAAATAAGTGCTATTAATAAATCATTATGGCGATCAAATGACAGATTGTTCATCAGAACTACTTTGAGCCATTAATGTATGTATGTCTCTAACACAGAATTAAAACCCTTCTGGCTCTGAATAGATGATAAATGCATGGAAGAAAGATAAATAGAGTTATACTTATACAGAGCGAGAGAGTGAGTGAACATAGTATCATCACAGCAGAACAAGAAAAGTGATGATAGTGACCAATCAATCTCCCAACTTTAATTAGAATGTCATGATAACAATGACCTTCAATAAAAAGAGTTGATTTGTATGTGCATGGGTTGTACGTCTGCCTAACATCTGCATTAATATCACCTACCCTGGGAAAATGAATTCAATTAAATTTAGAGGTTCCTAAGGGAGTAAGCAAGCATATAAAAACACTTCCATGATGATGTATGCAAACTTTACAGAGAAAAAATAGGAAGGTAAAATTAGGAAATTAGATGTACTTTGCTTACTTTTACGCAACAGTTTTCAGAAGAAGACAGGAATCAAGGGTTACTCAAATTGAGTTGAAAGCTAACAAAAATAGAAATATATGCAATGAAAGATGTACAAAATTGTATCTATGCACACAACGGCAGCCACCTATCTTGAACTCATACCCAATGTCTAGCCAATGGATAAAAGTTTGGTTTTAATGGTCAACGCAAAGGTTCACTGAAATCCCCAGTTGATATCGTTGAAGGGAGAAAGAAGGAAAGAGGAGCAGAATAGCTATCTCATTCTGCTAAAAAGGAAGACATTTCTCCTACCTTGCTTCCAAGACAACAGAATCCTCACAACCTCCTTGTTACAAAATCCAGATCAAGCGTAAAAGCAGACTACATGTACGAGACTGTCCAGTTTAGCAAACTATAAAGAGCACATGTACCAGACGCTCCTTTACCCCTAAACATTAGCAGCCGTCCGTCTGTATGGCAACACAATGACTGTGTGCACTTGCTGGGACTCGCTATATTGAAATCTACCTCAGATGATGATGGTCGAAGAAAAACTCAGGGTGCTCAGTCAGACCGGTGGACGTCTGCCGGGTTGGTCGGTCGTTATGCGTGCGTGAGTGTGAGTGTGTGAGTGTGTGTGCGGTTGTCCGTGAATCTTCATTAACGAAGCCCAATACGGGTACATGTGTGTGGAGGTGCGTCTGTGTGTGTGTGCGTATGTGTCCCGTAATGTATGTAGCATGATGAGGGTGACAGTGTGTGTGCGCTCATTTATATCCCGGTGTGTGTGCTCTTCAATTTGTGCTTCTATTAATATCACACGCTCCTGCGCTGCATCGACAGGCACAGTCCCATTTCAAGAATAGCGAATTAAAAGATAACGAGACATCATAATTGCCTGGCTGCCTCTTCGTCTGTAAAGCAAATGTGTGTCCTTTATAATGCATAAAAACAGTGCTTGATCTATTTAATCATTACAAGGTCCGTAGCATGCAGACTACCATGACCATCTCGCATTTATTATTGTGATTATTGCCATTTCAGTCTGGCTTTCTTGGGCATTTTTTTCCTGCCCTTGGGCAAAATTTCAGCCAGAAACGAACTTCAGTTATTGCTCAATTGACCATACCGATAAAACCTGTTGTTGATACCGCAATGTCAGACACATCAGGGTTTTAATCATAGTTTTACATTGCTTAGGGTTATGTCTTTATTGCTTCAAGAGCATCGTTTGTTTCAGCGAGCAAGTGACGTCAAAATAGATAAATTTCTGATATCTATGCCGCTCTTAAACATATGTTCCCACCACATATGATCATGCAACATTGCTCAACTGTTGAACTTTCCTGTACTAACTAAATTAATAATTAACAATAATGATAGTGATAATGATAATTATGATTATAATTATGATAATGATTATGATTATGATTATAATGATTAAGATTATGATTATAATGATTGTGATTGTGATTATGATGATGATGATTATGATGATGATGATGATGATAATAATAATTTAAAAAAAACAATAATAATATTGGGTTCTTGTAAAGGGCTCATGTCTGTCAGACTTGACACCCCTGGTGCTCCACAATCATTACCACAGTTTTAGCATGGCTGCCTTATAAGGCGCTCTCACATTTCAAGGAAATAATTCCTACCAGGTACCAATTTACATCACCTTTGTTGATGCGTGTGGAAAATGTAGATTAATATCTTGCAAAAGGACGTTGATGCTGTGGCAGGGATATGAACCCCGTACCCCATGGTTCATAGTCAGGTGACTCATCCACTAAACCACAATGCATCTTGCTGAATATAATATCACCCTCCCCCTCTGCTGTGGTTTACCATGCCACATATGAACAAGGGTTAAGTGGGACCCCTCCAAGAGCACTTTTATTCTGCAAGTGAGTGGTCTCTGTCCCCTAGGGGTCAAGCTAGTCTGCAGACACAGCCTCTATGCAACACTTGAACATGAAGTCAATAAAACCTTGAAATTAGACTAACTCTGCCAGTCTCTGGCTGTATCAGATGCAGCTATAGTACACAGCCTATGGAGTGGAGCAGAACATGAAATCTATATAGTCTTGCAGTTCAGACATTCTTTTTAAAATGCACCACGACTGGTGTGCTAGACGATGCAATGCATCATCATCATCACCACCCAAAACAACCGGTTATCCATGTCACATGTAAATGAGGCTTACATGTAGGAGTGATTCAAATATAACCCTTTTATTCTGCAAGTGAGAATGTGGTGTCAGGCCCCTATCTGTGTGATGGTATGCTTGACCGAGCATCACATCATCACCATCCTGAGCAACCCCTGGTACTCAAGGGAGAACCCATCACCCTCTTCATCTGCATCACCACCAATAGACGGACGCAGGGATGATGGGGAACAAAATTTCATAAACCGTTTTCAGAATGGTTTTTATTACAATACAGTCTATTGGGTAAATGCAATTTCTTTAGGGCTCCACGGGGGTGATTCCCAAAGATCCTAAGTTGAACTTAACTCTAAGTTGGACTTAAAAATTATGGAGAGCCATTTGTAGCCTTAAAATAAAGTATATTCAAAAGCGAAAAATTCAATTATTTTAGACTTTTTATAAATTCCTCATCAAGAACATTAAATCTCCTTGATAATAGAAAACATGAAAGATTTGAATCAACATTTTATGCCTTTTAAAATAACTTTAAAAAAAATATTTTCATAGATGCTAACAGTTTTCCATAATTGTTAAGTTCAACTTAAAGATAAGTTCAAATTAGAATCTTTGTGAAACACCCCCCATATCACAGACACTGACAACATGGTCATGCATCTCAGATTTGTAAAACTGGAAACATTGTTAAACAATGCCTTTAAACAAATACATGCTCTGGTTATGTCTATTTTTAAGTGCTAGAGCTCTATTTTTACCCCTTTTAAATAACAATAAAGGGTAACTGTTACGATTTTCTATGCTCTCAAAGCCCTAGGCGATGTACAAATGGGACTTATCAAATTTGCCACTGAGTGCCCCTAAGACAAATCAAGTAAATTGGAGTGATAGCTTCGATTTAGAGTAGCAATTCACAGGTAGGAAACATTGAATTCTATTTCTGTTCTTTCTATGTCTCTTCCCCTCGTCTCTTTCCCACTGTTTAAGATTTGTCCTTTTCTCGTACCTTGATCTTTCTTTCCATTTTAATCTTGTTTTTTGTTTGCACCCCCCTCCCTCTCTCTCTCTCTTTCTTTATTTTTTCCCTTTCGCTATATAAATTTATATCTCTCTTTCTCTCTTTTCTCACCATTTCATTGCTATTACTTCTGAATTCCTGTACAAAAATTCTCTTCCCTTCTCTCTCTCTCTCTCTCTCTCTCTCTCTCTCTCTCTCTCTCTGTACTTCTCGCCAATCCACCCTACAACCCTTTTAAAGTTGATATTATTTGGACAAGTATATCCTATTAGACATTTCAGAGAGCAAATTCCAAAATTGCAGTAAAACAATGATTTTTTGATTTTTTTTTTTTTTTTTAAACTCAGCATCACTTACAGAATGTATATATGGCATCATTATACCAACAACAACACAAAAGATTTCTAAAAAAATACTTAGTAAAAAACCAAACACATCTTAATTTGAAATGTTCTGTTTGGAGCCAGAAGGGCATTATAGCTCTGTGTTATATTATATGAGTTAATGCTCTTCTGACACCAAACTGATATATTGTCTGCTCAGAGATAGAAAGGTTTTATAAGGGACATCTGTTAATTCAATGCTAGCACTCAGCAGATGAAACAAGCAATTCAACAATAAAATTCTTATATGATCTAATCATAATTCTCATGAAAATGCAGATGGGGAATTTTGTTTAATATCGGTACTTGTGAATGTTGAATTTAAAGAAATATACAGGCATGGTCCTGGGCTCCTTGATCATAAACATCCTCATACTTTTTTTGTAACAGAGGAAAGTTTTGAAATTGAGCTAACTTGATTGATTTTTTGTTGACATTGATCAAACACAAAACCATTAGATTTCAAGTTATTTACTCTCTCGAAATTAAATATAATATCAAAACACAATAAACCCAAAGAATTTTTCTATTATTAAATAAGGTTATTAACAAAGAAAAATGTATTCTACTCTGTTTTTCTCCAAACTAAATGTGCAATTTAATGTTACAAAAATATCACAATTTTTCATTTTTTATTCAGCATATATCTTTTAAACCCCCTTGGCAATAATCCAAGCATGGGCTGACAAGTCAGGATACATGTCAGGATGTATGTTTATTTCCTTACATTGTACACTATTTCTTGTGATTTATAACCTGACAAATCAAATCATAAATCGAATCAAAATCAAATAAATCTTAACAGATAATGCTACAGCTGATATGGACTAAAAAAAAATAAAGAGTTATTTTTAAACAGCCTTACCGAATAACCATTGGAGATTCCATTTCCATGACCACTGTGTTTATATCCGTTCATCCCATTGATGCCATTTGTACCATTCATCTTGGAACCATTCATCCTGGAGCCGTTCATCGTCGAGAACAGGAAACAGGTCGTTTGTCCATGAAACTATCAAGAAACGTATAGCTGATCGACTCTTGAGCGATGTTATCGGTTAACTCACATCGCTCTCCGGAAAGACGGTATACTTCCCACGATAATCCTCAATCAGATTTCCATGGGACAGGTTTTATTCCGCGTTGTTGGGACCCGATCGCAAGCGAAAAATGATTGACCGGAAAATGTAGTACACTCAATTTCTTCCGCCGTGTTGGCCAATGTTCTTGTTAAAGAGATGGGCAAAGTTCTTGTTAAAGAGATGGGGATGGATCGAGACTTGATCGCATCTTATCGTCTGCTGGAAATCGCAGAAGCAGCATCCATCCTTCGATGAGACGACAAATTATGGCAAATTATCCCCAATCAGAGATTCCTGATAAGGTGCAGTTGAACGAAGTGGCATTCATTACAACAATTAGAATGGCAGAGTCAGCTACAGCACGATAAGCCAAGCTTGATGAAGTAAAAATCTCTGATAAGAATGATGACATGAACAAAATTTGATCTGTCAAGGTTCAGGCGTTTATTTGATTTCTAATCAACCAGGCATCCAAAATAGACCTAGACGATGACAAGAAATCAGTTGGAAATCAAAATAATCTCCAAATTTTAATCTTCGGCTGGTAATGTCCACCTCAATGTCTCTTATTGTTTATAGAATGAATATAAATTGCATTCATTATAAAAAAAGGGTGTCATATAATCGCCAATCACAGCATAAAGCAACTTCCCTCCTTCTTAGTTGATAAAATCAGCTGAAAAACTGTCCCCTCCAAAGCTGAATAAAAGCAAAATGGAAGTAGATACAAGATCGGTAGAAATTCCACCTCGATCAGTCAAGCAGACCTAAATCAAAACTTTCCATTGGTCTCCTGAAGTAAATGAATGATAAAGAAATATCACCACACAATGCAAAAAATGCTAACCCTAGTCCTCCGTCGTCAAAAAGTAAGCCATTCGACATACATGTATCAACGACTCACTTGGCAGTTTGCATTAGCTCGGCTAAGCCACCTGGATAGATATCTGTGTTATGATATGTTTTACTTTTTGCTCTATCGACTGGGCACATCACCGACTGCCCAATTCACTACCCCATCTTGTCGCGATCAATATGCAAATGGCCTCGTGTTCATTTTGGGACTTAAATAGATTAGTCCAGCAATCAGCTCGTCAGCCTTAACGAGTGAGTGAAATGAACGCACATCCCATGACATCTACTCATAACTATTTTTTGTTGAGTTATTTTTTTCCTCTTCTTTTTTTATTTTCATAATTTCACCACTTCCAGGCATTACATTGAAAGCACTTTGGATCTTATTGGTATGCTAGTACGCGGAGAGAGGGGGAGAAGCAATCATTGAAGGCGGGGCTATTAAATCCTTAACAGCAGTTTCCATAGATTCAAGAAAAGGATGGAAAGGGTAATCACATAAGGACAATTGAGTAACAGAACAGGATAGAGGGAAAGGAAGAGAGGGTAAGAGGAAGAGAGCAGGTAAGAAAAGGTGCAGAATACCAAGAGAAAGAGAGAAAGAAAGAGTAAAAGAGAGAGAGAGAAAGAGAGAGAGAGAAATAGAGAGAGGGAGAGAGATGAGGAATAGAGCAGGTAAGAAAATGAGCAGAAGAGAAAGAGAAAGAGAGCAATAAAAAGAAAAAGAGAGAGAAATAGAGAGAGGGAGAAAGAGAAAGAGAAAGAGAGAAAGAGAAAAAGAGAAAGAGAAAGAGAAAGAGAGAGAGAGAGAGAGAGACAGAGAGAGAGACATGGAGGTCAACACAATAATGCAATTATAAAAAGTGTGACTTTGATTAGAAGAACAAAACAGAATGACAAATAAAAGAAAATAATAGAAAAATCATCAATAGTAAAAGCATGGACAAAAGATACTACCTTTAATAAAATAATCTCACTAATGAAAATAGAATTAGTTAAATTAATAAACTAATCAAGTCTAATCCATCTAAAGCCATATGTAATGAAGCTTTAGACCATGCTATAAAAAAAACTTCTGACAGCAATATTCATACAAAAAGTGCTTTTAAAATTGGAACGAAACTTCATCTCATATACCTTTAGTTTGAGAGCCAGAAAGGCATTAACTACATAGAAAACTATATGAAATAATGCCTTTTATTTAGGCTCTCAAGAAACGGTATCGTTCAAACAAAATATTTAAAAATTCAATCAAAATATACATGTGTCAGGTATTTTGATGTTCCACCAATGATTTCCAATGAATTCTAATGTCAATATCTGAAAGGAATTCCAAATGGAGGTCGTTGGGCATCTCTGTGACACCAGGCTCACACTGGAATAGACCATTTTCGTAATGTAATCAAATTCAATGCATAAATCTTTGTTAAGTGCCTTGTTACGAATCATTTCATTCACCTATTACAAATAATTGTATTTTAATGCAAAATGCATGCATTAATTGTTGCTAGGTAGGACAAAACTTATGGCTTTTCCTACCTAGCAACAGATAACGTACGCAATTCGCATTCTGACTATTGAATTACAATTATTTGTTATACATGTAGGTGAATTAGATAATTTGTAGCGAGGCAATTAACAAAGATTTATGCATTAAACTTGATAACATTTTGAAAATAAACAATCTATGCACATACAGCTATCCTGGTTATTTTACATACACCAGTCACAATATGAGAATTTACTTCCTGGGCCAGGATTTACATTATATGTACTTCTCCCTTCTCCTTTCTTAATATTCCATTTTCAGGAAAATGATCGAAACAGCTGAGAAATATATCTGGCAATTTATCAAATAACTTTAAAGAAATTCGAAATGCAGTTTTGGGATTCTTGCCTACACTATAAAACATACACCGATACATTTTGTACACTCATAGCAGGTTTATAAAGCAACCAAAGTGTAACAGGGTGATGCAGCTTCTTCCTCCATTGAAACTCACTGTAACTTAATCCAGTTATTCAAACCATATGATAGGATGCAAAGTCATAAGTCCCCTAGGTGCTTTAACTCCAAAGCTTATACACCATCATCATAAGATATGAAATAATTCCTACACCATGATACAAAAATAATGTTCACCGTGCACCTCAAAAGTTATACTTTGAAGACATAATTGCTAATACGAATAGCCAAACATGTAATATTCTGCTTCACAAGCATTACACCACCCTATCTCATCTAGCTCTTGGCAACATTAATCTTAGACATTTTTTTCGACCAAATAAGACTTGACATCGTATAGAGTAGTGCTGACGTCGGAGAAAGGTGTTGAGATATGAAAAGCCTAGATATCTTCCAAGCAACATAGGTTGCTATATTAAGGGTGGCATGTTTGTCGGTTGCTTCCGCTATCCCCAAGTGTAATGGCGCGACAATGAACGATGCAATAACAGCCTCATGTTCGCCAAAGTCCAGCGAGAGAGGCGAACATGACGAGCCAATCAAAACTTGAGGTTTACTTCACAAAAGAATCGCTCAAGAAAGGGAAAGGAGCACATCGGCGAGACGGTTAATAATCCCAAAGTAAATGCCAAGAACAGACCCTGATTCTGACGGGTATGAAAGCACAGACTGATATTATGAGACAAGCGTTCTGCAAACACAAGATAAGCCCAATGAAGGTCAGAGCTTGTATGGATGTTTGGAAATAATACACAAAGCAAAATAGAAAGCTTTAGATATTAGACAGATGTATGTAAAGCGTGTTTAGAGATAAGGTTTGACTTTAATGGTAGAGCAAACAAAGAATTGATTACAAAGGTTTATTTATCAAGATGGCATTAAATTGAGGAGCGTGTTACAAGAAATGTATAAAGAATAAGGTGGAAGCTTATTCTCCTCCCCTCCTTCCTGTTTTCCTTTTCCTCCTCTTGCCGTCCCCTTTCTCCCTCCTTCCCTCCCCTTTATTCCCTCCCCCTTTCTCCCTCCTTCCCTCCCCTTTATTCACTCCCCTTTTCTCCATCCTTCCCTCCCCTTTATTCCATCCCCCTTTCTCCCTCCTCCCCTCCCCTTTATTCCTTCCTCCCTTATTTTTTCTTCTCTTCCAACTTAACCCCCCCCCCATCTATTTTGTCTCCCACCTCCTCTCTCTTCTCCTACACCCCCCTCTTATTCCACCTACCACCTGCACATTTACCCCCCCCCTTCCCTTCCTCCTCCCTCTACCCCTTCCCTGTTGAGGTCATCATAATTAACGAAAATAGGGTAGTGATACAATCCCTCAATTTTGTTTGCATTATAGATTTATGCTATCATTTTTCAATTTCTTGGTGCCTAATTAACAGTTTCATTAGCAAGTGTCCTGCAATCTGTAAAGTGATCTCCTTTTGTGTAATTTTAATTTGCTCAACCACACAATCATTTTAAGTAATTCAACATGCAGGTTATTATGATGGGGGAGGGGTATTAATACAACAAACTCACCATTAAAAACTTCCAAACCCATCCATAGATAAATGCTCTTTGCTCCTTTACCAATGAAATAATTCTTTACCCTTTATCTTAAATATCTTATCTTTGCAACCAGATGATTTCATATGTGAAAAATGTCTAGCTCAACACCTGTCTATTGCCATAATCTCCAACAATAGGGATAAATTTGATTCTTAAACAGATAAAGACATTATTTAAAAGGTTTCTATAAAACTTATCAAGTATTTGCACACAGCCATAGAAGCTGAACACATATTGTGAGAAACACATCGTTAATTTATTTTTCTCTCCTATTCTTCTGGAAGCAGAAAAATGTATGCATCTTCTGAGGAAGATACTTACTAAAAAGAAGAAGTTAACTATTAAAAACGTTAAAATAAAGAAATTATGTGATTTTTGAATGATCTTAAACACCAAATTAGAATAAAAAGTATGCTTCTTGCTGACTTTAAGTGAGAATGATTGGTCAAGTAACAGATATCTAACGTTAAGTGAGTATGATAAATTAAGAACTTAATGATGTATTTATCTAGTCATCCATTTATTGCACAGGTATATCATTATCATGTCTATTAAGCTCCATAAATAAACAGACATTTAAACCTTTTGTTTTCCCCCTTCCCCTCCCCTAATGAACAAGGCACTCTAATCGTAAAGTGCATCATGAGCTGATGGCTTGTATTGAAAGCAAGAAGGACATTACCAACAGATAAAAGAATATGATTTAATGCCCTTGTCAAACAATGTGCCCTATGACATATAAATCCAAAGACGAAACAATGGAAAGGAAAACAACCCTCCGAAATGGACTGCATAATTGAGTGACAGGCTTTCTACTCCAAGGTTTAGTTAGTGGATCAGGGTTTCTATCTTAATCAGTGGAATAGGACGATTGCCGGCTAGATGAAGGAATTATTTTCTGCACAAGGACGACAGGCTTTTAAAGCCAGCCTGTGGTAATAATCATAATAATAATTCATGATCATAGGGCTTTGGAAAAGTCAGTTTAATAAAGGATGGATGGTATTTTTGCTCCACTGATTTTTTTATGTCTCTATTTTCCTTCTCCCTCTTCCCCTCCCTCTACCCCTCCCTCTACCCCCCCCCCCTCTCTCTCTCCCTCTCTCTGACTGTCTCTCACTCTCTTCCCATCTCTTCTCTTCCCCCTCTTGATCTCCTTTTCTCTCTCATTCCTATTCTCACTCTCTCTCTCTCTTCTCCAAAGCATTTTTTTTAAATCTGACAATTACAGTATCTATCTGTCACTCTTGGCTTTTCTCTTTGGCATATAAGTCGCATCTCCTGTTAGAATCTACATATCATCTGCTTACAGCTATGAGAACTTTATTAACTCTTGTCTTAATCTATATACACCATTCTGGCTCCTAACAAGAGATATCAACTGCAGACTGAAAGAAGAGCCTCCTACAACACTGAGTTGACAACCTTCTAGTCACCATGAGGGGGGGAGATACATGTACATGTCATAAAACTACAACTTTTGTAAAAAGCAAAATTTTCCAGACTTTTTCACGCCAAAGTATCAATGAATCATAGTGCACAATAAATTGCCTCTGCAAAAGTTTTTTTCAATGTGAAAAATAAAATAATTCAAACAATTCATTAAGGTTTCTGGTTTGACAATATCATAGAAATATCTATAAAGCACAAGAGCATGATTGCCGCATGAGGCTTACCTCAATGAGCTGGTCCTGCCTGCCGATATCAAGCGTCTTCTTGATGGCCTCTAGCTCCTGCTTGAGATGCTCCACATCCCTGTCCCTCACCAGAGCCCTCTGTGCACTCTCGGCCATCTCTCTGGCCTTCTGCTTGACCATCATCCTCTTCATCTGCTCAAGGTCCGGTACCATGCCGGTGGAGGTGGCTGGGCGGGGTGGCTCTTTAGGACTAGTGATGATGGCATTGGTGGTAGTAGTGGCGGCGGTGGGGGAGAGGGGCGTGGTTGAGGTGGGTACCATGGGGGCATTGTCTGTACCAGTTGCTGTTCTCTGCAAAGGAGAATTGTCAAAAAACATTTTGTAATTGGTTGCGTTCAGGTGAAGTTGTTTCTTAATGATAATGACAAAGAAAAACATGTAGACTGTATCAAGGTGACCTTACATTTGTACATACATGTAATAAAATATTATGTAAAATTAAAAACAAATTTGAGGTGTCTAAACATACAAATGTGACTTCAAACTATGACAAGCTTTATCACATTAACCCATGATATATGTGATAGATGTAAAAATGAAACAACAGTGACGACCACAAATCATAAAAGATGGATAGAAAATGTAAAATGACGTGGTAAAGAAGTTTTTAAAAGTGAGGAAGGGGTCAAAAATCAAGGGTGGATATTTATGGGTTATTTCAATAACAGGAGAGAAAAAGAAAAGGATGAAAAGATAAAAAGATCAATAGAGATGAAAATATGAGATGAGTAAAAAAAAAAAAAATTTTAAATGAAGAAATAGAGAGAGAAATGTGGCGGAAGAAAGGTGGATGAAATAGACTAGGAGAGTGCAGACCACATACTTATCCCTATTGCCCCAAAGGAATACGGTTGATGCCAAAAAATCACGTAATTATCGATTACAAACATAGCCGGTGTCTGTCATCCATGGCAGCAGACATGACATTAATGTAACAGCAAACATGGCATGGATGTTTAAGGTCCCATTTCACATCCGAATATTAATTTTCCTCAAATGCTCGTGTAAATGCAAAAATATATAATGAAGAAAAAATAATGATAATATATCTATAACAATGAGCATGTCAAAACACCTTGATATGCACTTGTATATTACGCCATGCAATGAAAAAAAGCATGAAAATGATGTTGCTCTGATAACATACATGTACAGTGTAGCTTCAATGTACCATTTCACAGCTGAAATCAATTTCTGGCTGAAAAGCATCAATTAGTTAATGCTTTAAAACTAAAAATAGGTTTTGACATACATGTATCAGTATTACAATAAGCCTGTCAGAACCCTCTCACATCTAAACAAAATAGACTTCCTCTTGATGTGGATTTGTATATTACGACATGCAATGAAAAAAGCCACTAACGATTTTGCTCTGTTACCATTATCTGAATGTACCATTTCACAACTGAAAATTAGTTTCTAGCTGAAAAGCATTAATTAATTAGTGCTTCAAATTTAAGAAGTATCTTTCCATATACCAGTATTACATTGAGCATGACAGAACCCTTTCACATCAGTACTCAGATTCCTCAACAGAGCATACGCTCCAATATATCAATAGGATTCTGATCCTTGCAGAAAATCCAGTCCTATGTTGAAAATGCAGCAGAAACTTGGAGATTGATCTAACTTTTCATCATAAAAGCAAGCAAAGATACATTTACTATGCTGGATATTTTATTGTTTTTATTTAATATACAATTCCTGTATGTTTAATGCACAAACAAGACAAAGTCCTCTTTTGACAAAATATTGGAAGGTTTCCCTGAATGTTTTCAGTATGTTTTGGTCACAGTTAAAAGTCAAAGATAGACCTAATCTAACCATTGTGATCTAACCCCCACCCCCTAAAAAGAAAAGACTTACATAGTTTTGTTAAAGAACTTGTAATATAACTTACTCTAAAATGAAAGTTACATTAAATAGATAATTCCATTTCAAAATCATTTCCAGAGATGAACTTTAGTATTTTTATACATGTGTTACAAAAAATGCCTCAAGATGTTGCACCAATTTGTCATTAGAAAAGCAGGTCTTCATTGGGCAGATGCCTTCTGCACTCCAATGTATGCCTGAGCCAGAGGTGAATATTCTTGGAGAAAGAGGTCGATTGGTACTCTACCGGTCTTTTACCTGAAAGGTACAATGTCTCTCTCTCTATATATATATATATATAATGACAAGTATATATATATATATATATCTCTCTCTCTCTCTCTCTCTCTCTCTCTCTCTCTCTCTCTCTCTCTCTCTATTTCTCTGTCTCTCTCTCTCTCTCTCTCTATGTCTCTCTCTCCTTTTCTGTCTCTGTCTCTCTTTCTTTTTCCCCCTTTTTTTTCAATAGTTTGTTTTATTGATTTCAAACAATACAAATCAATCTTAGAAATAAAATACAGTTGTTTTTCCTTGACATGAATTCAAAACATTTTCATTATCTGTACATAGATTGTACGATTGATGAAAACTTGCTCACAATACAAACACAACACACACACACTCTCTCTCTCTCTCTCCCTCTCTCTCCCCTCCCTCCCTCATCCCTCCCTCCCACCCTCCCTCCATCCCTCTCTCCCTCCCCACTCCCTCTCTCTCCATCCCTCCCTCCCACCCTCCTTGATATCAAAATTCAAATAAAGCTTCCTGGCCATCTGTTTTACTGTGTGGTGTGAGGAGGGTGAGGGAATGGGAACGATGATGGGCAGGCGTGACATAGCATACGGGAGCAAGGTAACAGACTATAGTGGGATCGCATCTTCTGGTGTCATTGCACTTTGCACAGAAAGCATCTAAGAATGTATTAGGATTCTATCTGTAATAGATGTCATTTTATATTCTTCCATATTTCTTTACAAGAATATTTCAGAGGTTGAATCTTTTGGGGAATAAAGGTTTAATACCGTCTTCCTGTACACAATGTATGATGAACACTATTGTAAACCTCAAAAAATCAACCTTAGGTGATTTCAGTAGCGTAATGCATCGCCTCCTGATATTTCTGGACTTGAATTTCTAAAACCAAAACAATAGAGTATTGAAATTTCCCTAACATTGGTTTCTTGAAAGTCTCTGTGATCACATTAAGGAAGATGGTGAAATGAGCAAGAAACACAATATTGTCACCAAGTATGGTGAATGTTAAACTATATTTGTATACCGGTAGGTAGTTTCCTTTTTTTTTTAACTCAAGAAGGGCAGTATATAATGGAATGGGCAAACATTGTGTGAGGCAAAAGGTATAAAGAAATGACCCTTGCGTAAATGGCCACTGCACTTTATGGGTCTAATTTGATACTACCGTTTTCGGCTGTGACTTCGACATCAATGCAGAGATCACCTTGCAATGTTAGAATGACCACCTGCCTGCAGGTTGTTTGTTTCTATTCTATATGCTTTTTCTTTCATTCATGAAATATATATTTGCCTTTTCATCAATTCCTGTCTCTTCTTCTCGTTTCCTCTTTTATTATAGTATACCCCTCCCCCTCTCTTTTCCTCTTTTTCCGTCTTCTTAACCTCTTTTCAACCAGATCAACTAAACCCCCATTTCTCTTCCTCTCCCTCTTTCCCTTTCTCTTTCTCTCTCTATCCCCCTCTCTCCCGCTCCCTCTCCATCTTCCTCTCTCTCTCTCTCTTTCTTTCTCTCTCTTTCTCTCTCTCTACCTTTCTCTCTCTTTCTGTCACACTTTCTACCTCTTTTTTTTAATGTACATGTATCACAGCCAGTTGCTCAAATACATGTGTAAACATGAACTTGTCCATAAGAAAATGTCCATTAAAAAAACAATTCTTAAAACAGATGCTTCATATGTTCACCACTCTACAGTATTCTTTCATTCCATCCCATCCTAAAATTGACAAAGTCTTGAAAATAATTGCTTTGCCCCATGAGAATGATATCAGACTAGGCCAAAAACACTATTAAGACCGAAGGTAGAAAAAAAAGAGGGAGGGGAGCAGGTTTCTGAGGAAGCAGACATGCTACTTTCCACCCACTTGCACACTATCGCCTCTGCCACTCAATGCCCAGGTCACTAATAGTCATTGAACCAATAGTGTCGGCCAGGCTGGCATTGTCGCTTATCAGGCATTTGTTAAAGGTAGTGATAAGTCATATAGGGAGGACATAAAAAATTAGAAATCTTTTGAAACTGTTGCAATGTGGTTCCCTCAAGCAAAAAATAATAATATAATGAAAGTGCCTTGACATTTGAAATAATTTCATTAAATTGTAATGAGAATATGTATTTGATTAACAATTACCAAAGTCAAAGACTGTAGTTATTTTTGTTTGTATTGTGCACCTGGAGACATGCATGGCCATGAACATGAAGACAAAAGAAAACTCTTCATTACAATAATTGTGTCATTTACCTCTGATTTATACATAGAGAGCAGGAGGTTGTGAAACTCCTCCCTCGTACTACCACCACCACCACCACCACCATCATCCCTGACACCAACACCAGCATTCACCCCCATACCCAGACCACCCAGACCATCTCTTGACCCCTTCCAGGCATTCGTGCAGTTGTCCTGACTGCTCTTGGTCAAGGCCAGGTGGTCATGATGACGATGATGATGAAGCGCTGACCGCTTGGCCTGGATGATAGGGTCTGTGTTGTTGTTGGTGATGTGGTGTGGGTTGGAAGGAAGGATGCGGTGCTGGTGGGGAGTGTTGCTAGGGAGGATGCGATGCTGGTGGGAAGTGTTGCTAGGGAGGATGCGGCGGTGTTGTTGGGGGTTGTTGTTATTGATGACCCGTTGCTGATGTTGGATGGTGGTAGTGCTCTCCTGGATGACTGGAGGATGGGATGTGGTATTTGCCGTCAGCTCGGTAGGATCATCCTGGGACGTTGGTCCATCCTGGAAGAAGGACAACTCGAAAGGAAGACGGATGCTGAAGAAAGAACTCATGACTGCTCACTTTTCCATGTCTTTAAACGAAATGCCAAGAACTTCTTTCAAGTACAGTGTATCATAAGAAATTACAGTCAGTAGTATGGATGATGAACTATACAGTAATCATCACAACATTCTAGGTGGTGAGCTATTTTTCAATATTTTTAGTGCACTCCAAGCAGGTCCATAGGTGCAGGAGAATGTTCCAAATACATCAGTTATTTGGAAAGATAATCTCTTGTGAATATTCCATTAAATATCCAGTGTAACTGATGACAAGACGAAAGAATTGCATTCACCAAGACAGACAGCAGACCATAGAAGTTCACTGACAAGGTTCTTCCAAGTAGGCAATGGCACAAACCGTCCAAGAGAGAGTCTCTGAACGAATTCTCTTTTGAATGTCAGGTGTCACTGATCCAATTACTATTGAAACAATTCAACATGCATAATTTATCAAAGTCAAACCAGTATCAGTTGTTTACTCGAGAGATCATATTATGACGGCACAGACACACACACTGCCATGAATGCAATCAAAGTGTTGCTTCACATCCACAAGTGCAGAAGTACTTTGGTGAATTCCTTTGAAGAGTTTCTCCTAGATTCACATCAGGTTTTATCGGCAAGGCACTTTCAGAGATCCTTTCAGGAAAAGTCTGGCAATAATGAGAACTGCTATTCCTTTCTTTATCAATGGATGAGATGGGGATATTCCAAAGACTACCTGTCCACCTTCTTCTAAAAAAAATACCTAAAACCTTTGGTTCGTGTGGCCACTTAGGACTCGAGTCAATAAAACGTCATATGGGTGTGCATAACACTTTCCAAAGTTCAACCAAATGTGGCTCTGAAATCCTTGAAAGTTGGCCAGTCACCTCCATCTTTAACAGCTCAGCATTTACCACCATTGAATTCACCTTCAACTGCCCACCATCAATACCAACAAGGGGCACCGCAAGTGATGGGGAGAAATGAAGGCTGTTCATTACAAATGGATGAACAATAAATAAGCACACCCTTAGTGAACGAGGCCTGACCAAAAGTTATTGATTTTGTTTTCTTTTGTCGGGGACAGAGGTGGAAGAAAGGTGGAAGAAAGGCGGAACCTCCACAGCTCTCCCAAGCTGCATGATCAATAAAGAGACCATAAACAGAAATAGATTCCCCAAGTTGGACTTTTTTGATTGGCTGGGAATGTGAATCGGTGAGGTGTGACCTAGTCTGCGTTCACAGACTCTATTTGACACTTGATCAACATTTAGGGCGATATAAGCCAAGTCTGAAATTACATTAAAAACGTTTGTGTGAAACAAAACAGCTACAGCATGGTACCTAGAGGTCGATTTAGTCTTCACTTTAGATTATTCAGACCTTGTTATAACTAAACAAGGTTGTCAACTGCTCTCATCTATCTAGTATAGTCCACAGTTCCTGTAGCAACAGACCCTGTAACCTCAATGTTGGCCTGCATCATTATTTATCAAGGCTAACTGTCTTAGTTTCTCGTCGATATTCAAGATTTTTTTGCTTAGAGTAATTTTCTACTAAATTCATATGCATTGATTCCAAAGTCTTATTCATGTCAAATGGTACAGGTGTGTACATCTTTAGTATTTTAACGTACATTTTAATTTCATTACTTGACTATTGAACACTCTGATATGCCAGTGCATTCATATAAGTATAATTTCATCATGTAACAAATGATATACCCAAACTGTAACACAGTAACCTCATTTGTGTGATTCAATAGGGTGTGATTCAATAGGGTATGATATTAAAGACTATTGGGACACCTTTACATGGTGGGTGCTATTCATCCTAATAGACTGACCACATATTTCTAAACAGCTATCTCATTAATTATTCAGGTCCGCCTCCATATAAATACAAACCATGGCTCAGAGGGAGAAACTGACAGCATTAGTGGAGAAGAGAAATGAGTAAATTTACAAACAAACAAAGTAAGAATAGTCTTGTGTCCATTCAGCAGTCTATTTGCAAAACTAGGCTACAATAATGTTTGCCTACTGGTATTTTCTGGTATTATACACATGTACATGTATGTATCGGTTGCAAATTGATGTCATTGGCTTTTTTTGCCTGTTGAATGATTTCTTTTTACCTCTCATTTGCTAATCTTCAAGAGAAAAAAACAACCCTCAGTATCTTGACGTCACCAATTTTTTGCTATATCAACTAAAATCAGGGAAATCTGCAACAAATTTAGCTGTTTACCAAACTCTACACGGTATTTAAACCACTATTGAGTTTAAAATTTAAAAAAAATTAAATTTAAATTTAAAAAAATAGAGTTTGCCCTCCCAGACTACAGAATTTGTAGAAGTGGAGAAACGTGTTTGGTGTGCAAGCAAGGCTCGTGCAGAATCTGAAATATAGAACCAGTCGATAGGCAAATATCACAGGGTCAATTTTATTTTGGAAACATGCATCCAGACATTGTACCTTTGGTATGGGAGGGGGCTTGGCCTGGATAAAAAAGAACATGATAGAGTAGCAAGTCTGACGTCATGTAGTAAGTTTGTCGTTCGTTTCTCCACTCTCCACATGCTGACAGCTTTTAAGGAAAAATAATAACATAGGAAGAATTTTCCACTGTTTTCATTTTCAAATGATGATTAATTAAGCACAATTCTGTGTATATTTTTTAAAGCCCATCTTACACTGTATATATATTTGAATACTCATCGTTTTCTGCATTCCATTCTGTAAAGTTGAGACCTATTCCTATAGAAACTATTGATATTACAGTAAAGTGACTCTGTAACATTGTCTCAGATTCTGTAACATTGTCTCAGATTCTGAAACAACTCCTAGATTTAGCTCATGCTGCAATGATAATTATAAACCTTTAGGTCAGTCAGGAACCCCATGACTTTTACAAGCCGATCGCCTGTCTGATTGGAAATTGAAATTTCAAAATTTGTTCTCCTAACAGTTTTTATAACACTTCAGTCTATTGGGGGAAATAAGTATGGTAAAACCGGTCATTTTGAAGCACAATTTTTTTAGGGCTTCAATATTACACCATATCACAAACACTGATAACAGGTAGAGCCATGCATCTCAGGTTTAACATTGTTTAACGATGCCTTTAAGTACCTCATAAATATATCGGTACTGTTTGTCTCATGTCAAGTACCTCGTAAAAACCTGAGGCGTAGGTTTGGGTAACCAAATTTGAAACCAATTATATTTGATGAAAATTAATGATGTAATAAAAAAAACTTGTGCCTGATCTGAGTATATCCACTTAAAGTGTTAAATAGCAAAGATATTAAGAGCTAGAATGCCTATCTCGCTTGTTTGGAGCCGAAAGGGCATTAACCCTGTGTTAAAGTATATGAGTAAACGCCCTTCTGGCTCTTCACAAACGATGTTCGCCTAACCACAATGTAGTTGATTCATGCAGAGTACAAAATTCAGCATTTTTACTGTAATATTAACGTTAAATTAAACAGTTATAAAGTGAACTTCAAACCACGACGTAAACTCTTTACATATAAATTGCTTCATTTTCTATTTCTTTTATTCATCCATGATGAAAGAAGATTGCAAGCTAAAATATTAGCTCTTTTTTGTGTACAATCGCTTTTGAATTTCAAGGCAACACCTAGCCAAACTAATAGCACTGCATGTTACACATCATTCTATTCATAGCATTTACCTGACAGACTAATTTTGATAATTACAATCGCCATGACGATAGAGGATATAAAGAATGGGATTAATATGAGTAGAGAAGGAAAACTCTGAGGAAGAGAAAACACGCTCTTTCATTATGCAGTGAAGCCACCACACATTGCCATGGGGATGGTAAAGAGCGCTGCGAGCTAAAAAAAGAATTGAAAAGGAGCCTGTTGAATATTGTCTCATATTGTTCAAGCATATATATGAGCCAGATATATTTATGTTCCTGCTGTGATCATCCTTTGAATTCTGGTGTAAATGTGGAAAAGAAAGTCCAAGTCAGGCTCCCTTTGACCGACAGTACAGCGATGCATACAATTCAGGCACACAGCCCATTCAATAGATGATACAAATCAGCTGAACTGTGCATCATCTCACCTTCGACTAAGTTGTTGGTCTATTCTTCATTTCCTTAGCTTTCTCTTCCAGTCTCTATTAAGCCATCATGACATCACCCCTCCTCCCTTCCTTCCTACTTCTCTCCTTCTCTCCCTCCTTCCCTCCTTCCTGCCCTTTGCAACCCTTGGCTTTCACTGAATTGTTAGTCCATTTTACATCTCTTCCAATCTCTGTAATAGCCATGCGATTACCCCCCCCCCCCCCCCCCCCCCCCCCACCCCCTCCCCCTCCACTTCTCTCCCCTCTCTCCCTTCTTCCTTTTTCCTCCTCCCCTCCCCCAACCTAAATCCACTCAACTATCAATGTTTTGTTTGTTTATACTTATATCTTCTTAGCCATTTTCTCTAGTCTCTTTGCCATAGCAGCAGCCTCCCCCTACCCCTGCTCCCCTCCCCTCCCCTCCCCTTATTAATTAAATCATCTCACCTTCCACTGTGCTGTTTGTCTACTCTTCATTGCCTTAGCCTTTTCCTCAAGTTTTTTAGCCATAGCAGCAAGCTCTGTGCTTCTTTGTCTTATCATCTCTCTCTTGTCCGTGGCTGGCTCTTCACTTCGCGGCGATGAAGTCCCAACCTAAAATGAAACAATTTGTTTTTTCAAGAATAATATACAGCTTTATAATATACAACACATTCACCAGCCAGCAAAATTCGCTCCACATTAAATGTCTTACACTCACAGATTTCATTACTTCATCTCTGGAACTAACACTATACCAACACATAATTCTAACCTTTCTAACCCTAACCCTAACCCTTAATAACTAAAAAAATCCTAATCAGTATAACCACTGTGCGAAACCTTTCATGAAAATGTTAAGCATGGGAGACTTTAGATGAAAGATTGCAGAGACTGAAAATGGTAATGAATACATTTGTGTATTAAAGGAAAACTCACAAAATGCAAAATTGTTTTGATTGTCTACAATCACCCCTAGAATGCCACTTATCACTCAATTACAATGTAGGACCAATGGTGAAAAGTTTGTTCTTTTAATCCTTCTGAGAAGCATGCTTATGACCGTACCTTGTTTCTAGGAGATGTTTCCTCCCTTCCATCAATGCTTCTAGTTAGTTTATCTGCTTCATCATCTGTGTCTTGAGACTTTGACCTGGAACCACTTCTCAGTCTTGAACTACGACTTTTGCCCTCTGAACTTCCACCCAGCTGCCTCTTTTCTTCATCCTTGATGTTTGTGGCAGTAACTTCATGACCTTGATCTTCAGCTTTTATCAATGTTCTTGACCTTCTTCTCTGTCCATCTAGGTCACCTCTGAACTCTGGGTCAATCCCATATGACGTTCTTTCCTCATCTGTCCCTCGAGAGTGAAAACTTGACCGCCGCCTCTTCTTCTCATCATCACTGACATCCTCCAAGTTTCTTCTTGACTCTCCTTCACTTTCAATTTTGACCTCATTTCTGGTTTCAAGGTCAATGACCTCTAAATTGTTCTCATGTCTTGGAGAGGAGTCCTCAAGACTTGTATGCTGGAAGACCAACTCATCTTTGACTGCGACTGATTGTCTTACTGGTGCTTGTCCATGATCATGTTCACGCTGTGAATACAAAATAAGAAAAAAGAAAAGATACTATAGTAATACTTGGAGGCATGTAAAAGCAGATGTAATAGTTTTAGTGTAACACAACATACACAACATAATTTTCTGTTCATTAGTCTTATTTTAAACACAAGTTACAATCATATATTCATAACTTTCATTTTGAATTCTGAAACCAGAAATAATAGAGGCAAACAGTTGAATATCAGGGAAATAAAACAAGAAATGTTCTATACTAGACCAAATATTGAATATGGAATGAATAGAGGGACACATTCCATTTTTTAAATGGATGTACAGTGTATGTATTCACACAATGAACAATAGCAACCATTTTGGCAAAGTAAGAATGAAACTGGTTTGTTCTCTCACAAGAGTATAGCTGTGAACAAGGATACATTGTGTGTCTGGTGATTTCTTTTCTTAACAAAACAAAAAAACAAAGAAGATTTCTTTCAGTACATCTCAGATACTTTCTATGAGGGATGTGAATCGCAGACTGAAGCACCAAGCAATGTGTGTGTGATCATTGAACAAGAGATGGCAGCAGACATCTTTACAACCAACTAGGATCAATTCCCAACTGTGCTTTGGTGAGCATAATTTTAGAATGCCAACATTATGCACCCCTCAGCACAGTGGAGTACAGTGTAGTTTTTCTCTAATATCTAAGGTGTACCATTGTGAACTACAATTTTCAATTTGTTTTCTCCCCTTTTAAACCTTAATTACAAGCAGAGTGCTTCCAAGGTTTCCTCCTCAATACTGCAGATGATTGTTAGCATCATTTGTATTTAATGACTTGCCATTCAATCGTCTTTATTACTGCTGTATCTATCAAATATTATGTACATGTTTCAGTGAAAAAATACACAGAGCTCAGGGCAAATTTGCCCCCAAAATGCCCAAAAGAGCCCCAGAAAATCAGAAAAGAGCCCCAGTAAATGTGCATAGAGTTCAATGCAAAACAAATTTTAGAGTGTTATTTTTATGCAGGCAAGCTTGAAAAGTAGCCCAAAAAAAATAAATATTAATTAATTTTTTCCCTGACATGTTTTGTTACCTTGTCTATGCGTTACTTTGTAAATTCTTTTCATATGCAGTTAATGTGAAAATTAAACCTAAATAAATACAAAAATAAAATGATTTCATATGCTACATGATTAATTTTGTTTAATCTTAGCAGAAAAAATAAGAAGTGTCTGGAATTGTGTACGTACATTCTTGAGTTTTTGAAAATCATGTACACACTGTCACTTTCTTGTTTTTGGTTTTCTAAATCTGCTTAACACAACAACACTGAACATTCATGTACAGACATCTACATTATAGCAAAAACCAATCTCTTTCTGTGTCTTCAAAGGAGAACACTAGCTTTGAAATGAGTAACTTCTGATAAAATTAGAAGAAAAAACATTTTGAGGATTATACAACAATAAGAAAATTTAGTAAGTGAAAATTGCTATTGAATGATAACAAACTGGCCACTTGGTCTATAGATTATGATGAAGTTCAATCCTCTATCAGCATACAATCAGAGAAAGAGATTGGCAAAGGATGATCCAATTTCTTGTATCCATTTGTATTCATCCTTTAAATATCTCTCTATGTACTCCATATTACATCTTTCAGAGTAATACACATTTAAGCTATGATTTACCTTCTAAACCTTCATTCCAAATTATGGCACAATTCTGTACTGCAGTTTTCACTTGAAGTTTTCTTATGAGGTCATACCCCTACACATTAGCAATTTTACATGAACATACATGTTCACATGACTGTATCTTCAAAGTACAGGAGACTATAGGGGATTGCCTTCCAATCCCCCAAGGCACATACTAACATCATTTCAAAATAACTTGATCCCATCACTCAAACCCTGAGTATCCCTTACACCAGAAAAAGCATGTGAGCAACTTCGAACCTCACAAATTAGATTTACACAAGTATGGAAGATCAAGGGAAGTAGCTATGGCAACCGTAAACAGTTTGAGGAGCTGCTCAATGAAGTCCAACTAAAAGTACTTAACATTGTTGGATAAAATTGGATTTGAGATTGGCTTTCCAGAACAGTGCCTGGGTTTAATCATGGGCGTACAACAAATGGTTTAATAGTGTGGGATGCATGTGAAATCAACTCTTGGATCCTGAAACATGTTGAAATTCAACAAAGCTCAAATTTTAACAATATCTGAAGATCACTGAAGACATCCCTATCTATCTACAATTTATTTACTGAACTTGATTCCATTTGTCAAAATATCATGTGTTGAATTTAAGATGTTTTCTTAGAAATTATGAACTGCAATTTCATTTTTTTTATATGGCAATACTGCAAATGTCTGAATGTAATAACAACTACATGTTTACAAGTGAATACACTGTAGTCTTAATTATGGATAAGACTAAGTTCAATCATGTACAAATGAAAACAAGACAATGAAAATTAAATTTGACATTGAACTAGATTGAATACAGTAGGTAGACATACACTTTACATGTATTGGATGTGGGTAGTAATATTTATTGGTACATTATAAAGTAGGTGAAGGAGTCAAATTGCCCTTGAGAGTCAATGAACTACATGTAGAGGATAAATTCAAAAATATATTAGGGACATCTCCCTGATATAAACTAGGTGTGTGTATACATCAAAACATTCACATTGATGTTATAAACAGAACAATGAGCAATGATAATATTGGCATCCCCTTGGTCTTCCAGAATTATATTAACTGAATGGGGGTCATTGGTGAGGTACAATTTCCTTTGCAATCACTATAGAAAGATCATTAACACTTCAAAGAAACAAACAAAAAATATTCTGTTCCACAACATAGCCTTTAATATGGCGACTATAAATACATGTAGGTAATTAATGACCCTATTGTGCACTATGGTTAGAAGTTTTAACATGGTTTTAACACTAACAGAACAACAATGAGCAATGATAATATTGGCATCCCTTTGGTCTTCCAGAAGTAAGATAACAATCAATGGGGATCATTGGGGGTCATAACAGAGGTATAATTTCCTTTATAATCAGCAAGAAAGATCATTAACAATTCAAAGAAACAAACAAAAAATACTCTGTTCCACAACATAGCCTTTAATATGGCATACCGGTACTGTAAATAGGTAATGACCCTGTTGTGCACTACCTTTGTGCTATTGTTAGAGTCTCATGTTATCCACTGATACCCAGAATGAAGGGATTAGCTTTTTGTTTAGAAATATGAGTTAAAGCCCTTCTGACTCTCAGCAGATGAACTGTAAGTTCTTGTGTCATGGGGTGCGTTTATTGTGTCTTGCCACTAGATATGTACATATCACGTTTATCGTCTCTTCATGATTAAAAATAAAGGCCTTTGTCTCTGCGCAGCTGCTTTGCACCATTTGACCCGGGAAGCAGACAGTTTCTCGGAGGTCAACAACAACATGACACAACACATGGCGCGCTATCTCCGAACCAGAAATTAGCCTGGGAAGGTCCGA
The DNA here is from genome assembly GCA_035222895.1 of Strongylocentrotus droebachiensis. Lineage (NCBI taxonomy): Eukaryota > Metazoa > Echinodermata > Echinoidea > Camarodonta > Strongylocentrotidae > Strongylocentrotus > Strongylocentrotus droebachiensis. Next base: position 115,719 of record JAVYIG010005115.1, on the reverse strand, counting down.
TTTGTATGTGGGGTTCAAAACAGCTTTGCGTTTATCATGTCTTAGAAACGTGATTCTGGCTGTATGTCACATTCAAAATGCACTTTTTTTCAGCGTTACAATATGCCCAATTGCCCATATCTAAAGACGTTTGAAAAAGGCTTTGCGTTTAAAAATTCGCCTGAAAGACGTTTGAGAAACCTGATTCTAGGCAAAAAAATTGTCAATAAATGCACCCATGGTTGAAACTTGAGGCCTTCAAGTTTGTAATTGCACCATGCAGTCAAAATGGATCACCATTGCAGGGGGTCCAAAAGGGACAAACAAAAATACACAGAATATGATGTAGTGTATCTTGGGGAAACTCCACATACAAAAAGATTATAAATATACCAACAAAACTTTACAATAGCTATGCTCACACACGACTATTAAACTACCGGTATCATTGTTTTAAGCTTAAAAGTTGGCAAAACCTCAAAGTTAAAATTATAGCTGTACTAAGAACAACAAGTTTTCAAACTTAAAAATATACACCATGGAGTGTACATTTTATAATCATAAATCTGAAATATTCAACCAGCAAAAATATCAAATCTAGTAAATGACATACAATATTATGAATTTACATAAAGTATACACCCTGTATGCATGCATATTTCATGAACTATAGAACTAAAATTGTGAAAATGAATTTTAAGAATACTTGCTAAGCCCTTTGAATTTTGTGCAAATTAAAACAATAACTTGCAATATACCAGTAGGTCTTCTTCGCTTGCAAATTGTAAACCGACAGAAAAAGACCTACTGGTACATGTTCAAGTGCATGAAAACCTGTATGTACGTGTACATTGTACATGTGTGTACAATGTACAAAGTGCCTGGGTAAGAAACAGAAGCCATCACATGGGATTTTGTAAAGCGCTTAGAGACATTTGTATTAAGCGCTATATAAAAATTAAATATTATTATTATTATTATTATCCTATTCAGGGATAATCCTTAAAGCGTACTATATCCTGCAATGAACACTAATCCCCTGTCATTAAGTGATTACTTGCAAGTACCCAGGTAGGTATTAGCACAGGTCTATGAACACTCAATAGCAGGTTGTAACAAAGCAACATTTAAAGATTCCACAGCCCAAACACAACTTTAAAAATTGTAATTTTTGTTTGACTGCTATTCACACTACTGGAGAAAAAAAACATAAAAAACGTTGGTGTTGGCTTATTCCGACTTGTAGCTGCTCTGCATGCGATCGCACAGAAGCGAGGAGAGTCACAAGACAGAGAAAAAAAGAAGTCCATCACCAATGTTTCGAGAGCGACCATTTACACTACAAAAATTTGTGACATTTCTGTGAGGATTTTTTTTTTAAACAGTTGGATTTTTTAATTGTGGTTTATCGTTGGGTTTGCCAGTAGCTGCTTAGAAATTACAGACAAAACACAAGAAAGTGAGAAATATCATTGATTGTTGCTTGCAGTGTATAAAGCACAGCTGATGTGCATGTACCGTATTTGCCGGCGTAAAGGCCGCAGTATTTTTTGAAGAGAAAATATCAAAAAGTCGGGGTGCGGCCTTTACGACGAAAGAGTAAAAAAAAATATTTAAAAAAAAAAAAGTCAAAACCAACACAAATTTGCACATATGGGACTAGAAACGGTAAAAAAACTATACCACTATGATACAGGACATTTTCTTACTGACAATTTTATCTTGCAATGTTGACATGAAGACGAAAATAACTTCCTAAAACAACATTTGCCGATATATCTTGATCAAAAATAGTGTTTTAAAGGTACTACATACACTGTATGTCCCATTTGCAGGCCAAAAAAATGAAAAAGTTAATTTCCAACTGCATTTGAAAGATAATACTAATTTAGAACTTCCCTAAAAAAGGTGGGGCTTGAAAATGTCTTCAAGTGGGAAAATAACGACTATTAGTTATGAAATCGACTTTAGGGCTATAGAGCCCAAAAGTAATAGTCTTGATTTTCAGACAATTGTACCAAATGGTCATACGTTTTATGCTGCGCAAAGATTCAATCAGTTTAATCTTGGCCATCACAGGAAGTGGGTTATTGATGTAGACAAAATGCTCATGTAGACATGTACCCTTTACAACTCTTTTCATTTATGTCATTACTAAAGAAGAAAGAAAAGCCAGTCAGTGACTCAATAGTGTCTGACAGTGAAGTCTAGCAAGTAAACGGGTTTCCTTGCATAATTTGAATATGAGGACACTGCTAATGTTTAAATTTCACAGATAGGACATACATGACATATTCATAATTCCTGCAAAGTTCTACAGCATTTGAGGTCGGCTGCAAAAGGGACATAGTACCTTTAAGAGAAAATTACGATTATTTTGTTTTGTCCGTTTTTTTTCTTTTTTTCCCCCTCTTTGAAATGTCAAAGTTGGGGTGCGGCCTATGCGGCGGTGCGGCCTTATCGCCGGCAAATACGGTACATGTAAGTGTAACTACAGTTACAATGTAAGTTAGGTGAATACTTTAATTATGGGAATGAAACTTCATAAAATTGGTCTCCCAATGTTTGACTTAAAATGTTCATGTCGTTAACAACACTTACCTTAAATAAGATAATTTGGTAGTGCAATATGTGCAATGATTTACATGTATGATATCAAGGGTATTGTCTAATAACTTGTTTAGAGAAAACAGAAAGAAAAACAAATTGTAAATAAAAAGGAGTGGTGTTCACACATTTGCTACAATGCATCTGATTCATTTCAACTTCCAAAAGTTCATTTATATTTCTATTATCCGGTTTTCCTCAAATTTTGAATGATCAGTCTATCTTACTTGACTTTAAAGCTAACTTTATAACCAGGATGAGCTCTCCCTTTAAAAGTCCAGATGTTGAAATACCATAGCATTGGTCAGTCATTCTAAGTATAAGTCTTTATTGACTTTTACCATCCCAAATTACAAGGTAAATATAAATCTGTAAGTATAGAGCCCAATGTAAACAATACGTACATGTACAAAATGTAGGCCTGCAAATGCCATTTATATTTGAATATAAAATCATTGAAAATAGGCCACATGTAGTGAATCTGTAAAGTTTAATGCATTTTGCACAGCTCAGCTCAAGCAATATACCCTTGAATCTCACTCAAGGCTATTCAATATTTTATAAATATCTCTTTCCATAACATATTTTCCCTGTCTTGCCAAATGGAATTTTCACTTTGGCAACAAACACATCATCTGTTCCTGAAGGCTTCAGACCCAGAAGGATATTTTAACTCTGTGTTGAGGTACACAACTGGCTCAAAACTGACTGTACGGTAGAGATAAGGTTTGGTTCCCTTCATTAGAGAAATCAATTCGTTTGTGTTGCACAGGTAGACAATAAACAATGCTAACAATGAAGCAATGTTCAAAGAACAAAAGTGTCTTAGAAATACAGTGTAACCTTCAATGTGTGTGTAGATGAAAGGTTTTTACAGTACAATAAAGATCTGGGCCCTGTCTTACAAAGACTTACGATTGATCCAAATCAATCACAAGTTTGCAGTCTCAGGATTATCTCTTATTGAACCTGTATGTATTCTATGCTTTCCTGAGATATGACTCTTTGTAAGACGGGGGCCCTGATATTGGCACATTTTAGGGAAAGAGGTCTAACTGGCAACTTTCTGAGAAATTTTGAAGAAGCTTACATAAATGAGCACAAAAAAATATTAAAAAAGTGAATTTCTGTGAATAGACTGTGATGCACTTTCTGCTACATGTACAATGTATATACAGTATATTGTAAACACGGATGTTTGATCTGATTGTTGTAGATAATCTAACATTTAAACAAAAAGGGTAACACTTGATGTTTTACACAAAATAATCAAGTAGTGATTTATTTTTCTTTAAGAATTCTGTATACATCATCACAGTTCATGAACAATAATTTCTAAGGAATTTTATTTAATACATTAGTTGGCACTCTTTAAACTTGCTTCTGATTACATATGGATTTTGGATTTATTTTTCAATACATATTTTCACACGTTAAAAGGTAACATTTAAACTTAAAGGCACATGTACATAATGTACATGTATGTTTTTTTAAATACTGTTTGAAAAATCAGTCCAAAATTATATGGGAAGCAAAATCATATGAAAGGCGAATGGCATTACATTTCCATTGTAATCACTCCTCTACTAATGATGTCAATTATTAGTGAGTTATTTATACTGCTGCAAGGGTGAAATTCTTTCTATTCTTTATTATTTTACCCTTTATAAAGTTTGGTCATTTTCTTAGAAATTCAAGATATCACATATTTTCTTAAGCTCAAAGCCAAGCCATTTAAAAAGTGATTCAAATATTTTAAAGATTGTCTCAAAATGTTGGATAAAATGACTACCGGTATTCTTTTGCCCTGAGTGTTAACAGCATGTGGAGTTGTAATTTGTATAAATATTCAAGTGTTCTCAACATGTTCCTAACCATATACATGTACATGTAACGTGAATTTTTACATCTATAATGAGTATACTGGTAAAATGCTAATTAAAAACTGATAGACGACCAACACCATATGGCCACCACTCTGTAAACAGAACGCCATCATAAAAACTTGTGCAATATAACCCTTTTCAAACACACCCATAACAAATAGAACCTGGGAGGGTTTGTTTGTAAATTGTCGCATGCACAAATACATCATTTTCATCAGGATGAAATATGGCATCCCAAACCACAGTTCCCATGAAATTGAAAACAAATTTATGCAAGAGAATTTGAAGTGCAGACCAGATTGTTATATTTCCACGCAAACTCCTGGTACTAAAAATCCTTCTAAGCAATTTAAACAAGGACACTCATTTTTGCTTCTTTTTTTTTTTAGGTGGTGTTACATTTAATGCTTAATTTCTCTTACAAAATTTGCTCATTAATTAGGAGATTTGCAAAACAATAGGAAGATACATGTACAATGAAAATAGCATTGTAAAAGCATGTTCAAAAAGCAGATTCTGAAGAATAAATTAACTGAACTCTTTGATAATTAAACCTATTTACTCTGAATGTTTTTTAACATGTAAATCGATATGAATCAAAGCACTTTCAAATTTAAACAGACAATAGAAAATAGCATTATACTAAGCAAAGAATGATTTCAGATGTAATTAACCTACACATGTACATGTAGTTATCAACCAAAACAATATTTAAGCAAAATGAAGCAAAAATTAATTTACCATTAAAAGAAAACAAAGTCTACAATTTAAGGTAGAAATAAATCTAGATGTTTGTACATGTACATGTAGCATCCAACAATACATGTACATGTACAGGGTCTTGTATAGTGTAGGCCAAATTATGTAGGGAACACAATGCCTGGAAGTGAGTATCTTCCTCTTCTCAGCTGTTCACTTCAAATTGCTTCTAAATTAAAGTGGGAGTGATGCTCAAATAATGCCTACACTCAAAATAGCATCAGTTCAATTTGAAGCTATTCAGCAGCAAGAAATTCCACAAGAGTACAGTGGTATGACTGATTTAATCAAAACCTCCCATGCACTGAATACCACACAGTCACAGACAGGCATGAATACACTATGAGTAATAGGAAGAATTTAAAAAAAATGATATTTCTATTTTGCTCTCAATTAAGTTTGACAATAGACTTTTATAATTTTATTTCAAAGTCACTCCCAAAACCTAAAAGTGTTGTAAACCTGCTTTACATTGAAGAAAAAATCAAATATACTGTACAGGGCTTAAATTAATCCAAGGCCATCCAAGGCCAGGCCTTGGATGCCCCTTTGATTGGCCTCAATGCCCCTCTCATTGGCCTTGGAGATTTTGTGTGCCCTTTCCAATTCTTCCTATTTGTGCTGTAATATAGGAATGTGCCCTACAGAAAAGTGGCCTTGCCCTAAAAATATTGAAATTTAAGGCCTGACTGTACAATGAGAGTAAAAGAAAAACAGGAAAACCATATATTCAAGCCCCCCAAATATATCTTAATAACTCTGTGAAATTGCTGAAACATAAACAATGTACAGGTGTATACTGTATAATGTTATGAGTGTTGTGACAGTTGACTTGACAATGCCCTCTTTTCCTTCTTATGGAATTAAATTGCAATTACAGATGACTACCGGTATTAAAAGCACTGGTGATTTTTGTTAAATGCATGTCTATTAAACTTGCCTGTGCCCAAGTGTAATAGATGAATGGTGCTCAGTAGTTACTTTCATTAGGCAAGAGTGAATACAATTGGAATGGAGATCATTCAACCTACATGTAATGTTGGGTTTGACCATTTATTTCAATGAAAATTTAGGCAGAGCCATATTTGACAAGAATCAGGATAGGTGCTATCGTTCTGTCACCCGCCAGATTTTATTTTTACTGTTCATATTTTCAAATGAAAGAATGTTTATTTATACCGATAGGCAACAATGATGTTTGACCAATTCAGATTTCATTGACTGCAATTATATTCAAGGTTGAATCAGATTTTTTTCTTTGTGCCTCATATGAATTAATTAGCAACATATTTTTAAAAAAAAAACAATTCTCACCTGTTCCTGCATTTGGGGTGATTTCTTGCTCCGACCCCCAGAACTCTTCCTCCTTTCAGTACTGGTACTCTCTTTGATATTCCTCTTTCTACGTGTTCTCTCGCTTGCTACACTACTATCGCTTTCAGACTTCAAACTTCTCAATTCAAGCTCCACATTTGTGCTGTTGTCTTCATTGAAGCCATTGCTCACGAAGGAATGTTTAGGATCTCCATTGCTTTCTCTGACATTGTCCTGGATATCTTCACTGTTCTTCCTTTCCCGAGATGACCCCTCCCCGCTAGGATGACCTCGGGAGAGGTCTTCCCTTTGGGAGGGGTTCTTTCGAGGAAGAGAAGAGTCTTTGGGGTTTGATGGCACATGACCTTCATCGTTGCTTTCCTGAGATATGACCCGTATCATTCGATCTGGAGTAGAGGTCCGGCTTAAGTCACTGTCGCGACGAGTTGTCCTTGAAGTTCTGTTGTCCCGGCTTGAGAAGCCAATACTGGTTTTTGGTGATGAAGATTTGGTTTTTGGCGATGAAGATTTGGGTCTTGTTTTCTTCTTGCTCTCAGCAGCGTTTATTTGTTCTTTAACGGTGTTCCTTCTTGGTGTGGAATTTTGACTGACGCTTTCATATGCCTCAGAGTTTGGATTTGTTGTTCTTTTGGGCTTAATATCCGAAGCTGCAAGCGGGGAAGGACCAATACTGAATGATCCCCTTGGAGATTGTGAGGGATAACTAGCCTTTCGTTTACTAGGTATACTGCTTTTGATCAAGTGCCGTCTCGGGTCATTATCACTCATTCTACGCACAAACAATGGAGTACTAGAGTTTACGGGTGTAGGTGTGGAGTGTGGCGAGTCTACCCTGTTATTACTACCACTAGCAGAAGTTCTAAGTCCCCTATCTCCTGTAGGATTCTCCACAGACGAAGATCCACTTTGGGGTTTAGCACCATTTTGATTCTGAGAATTAGAGTTTTGCTTCAATCTCTCGAGACGTCTCTTGAGGACTTCCCCCGCCAAGAGAGATCCTTTACCACCTCCTCCGGTAACTTTCTTGGGTGGCCCGCTGGCACTGGAAGCACTTTTCTTTGGCACTCTCTCCGTTGATGGCGCTGGAGACTTTCTCTCAGCAGTGACTCTGCTCGGTGGAGCCCTGAAGGCTGACTTTCTCGGAGGTGAAGACATGGTGATAAGATAAGCACCACTTGGAAATGATACCGGTCAATCAATATTCATTTTGAATTTACCATCAGCCTTGCAGCATCTACATTACATGTACTGTACATCCTGCATGTGTATCCTGAAATGAAAATAAGCAATTCATGAAAATATAAGTAAGAGAATGTACATGTACATGTACATTGATCATATCAGCATTCATAATGTGAAAATCCAATAATTTAAATTTACATGAAGATCAAGCTAATTTACACTATTTAAGCATACCGGTAATTATTTTTAAAAGGCATGCGGGGAGTGTCGCTAAATTGAGCGAATTCCTTGTACATGCCCAAGTACACATCTAACTAATCGCTATAAGTCATATCGGCAACTAAAAAACTACCATTTTAACATACACTGCATATACATGTAATTGCGTTTCCAGCAGGAGCAACATCAAGAACTCTTGTCAAAGATCAGTGATTTTGGCAAAGTTCTATCGTTCCGGTGACAAATTGCCACATTTTTTGTTAAATTCTTGACCGATTTTAAAGTGCTGTGTACGAGTAGAAAGGGGAGTCCACTATAAAATTCTGCAGATAGTTTGGAAGATTTGTTGTGTGCAAGATTGGGTGTTTACATCCACATTTGAGATTTTGTGTACATTGTACATCACCCTTTACAAAGGAACATGGGGTCTATTTCTCGAAGACAGTCATAACTTTATCAGCCAAATACAGAGATGTCTCTGAATTTCCTGAGCCATTTCACGAAGAGCTCACTAGCTAGACATCTTGTGAAATTGATACTGTCAGTGAGAAGAGGAGCCAAGAACCCAAGACATAGCCGTGCCCTTAGTCACAACTCCACTGGATTAACAAAAAAAGTAGTTTTAGTAAAACTGCATTTATTTAAATGAGTTAGGAATAAAAATAAGTTTGGGTGATAATCTGATATCAACTCTCAATCATTTATCATTATTATGTTTCATCCTATGTTTGACCTTATGTACATGTACATGTATGTTTGATCTCATTCTTATTTTTATTATTATATACAAAATATGCATGATTTATTGAATAAAGAACAGATGTATAAGTTGTGTGTTTATTAAGTTTTGGTAAATATTTTTTTAGTCAGACTATGGTGCGCTTAGAGAGACCCGTATTAAGAGCCTAATAAATGTTGTACATTATTATTATATATTATTATCACCAAGCCCTTGGCCGTATGCCCTTAAATGAAAGGTTAGGCTGAACAGATTTGAGGTTGAGGAGTTGAGAATCTGCCTGGATATTTACAGAATATCATGTCACCTCAGTCACATCAAAAACAAAAACTAGACTACATGTACATGTAGGTAATACACCAGTTTACAGTTACAACAGTGTGCATGCGCAGACATGGGCGCCATTTTAATTTACGAGTAAACAAACCAAATGACCTCTGGAGGTCAATGGTTTATGCGTAAATTAAGATTGCGCCCATGCAAAATGGATCTATTTCTGATTTTAAAAAAATATAAAAAAGTGTCGGCGGCCATCTTAAAAAATAGCCCGACTGTCAGGGAAAATGTACCGAGCAGCCATTTTGAGCGGCCATTTTGAAAAAAAAAAAAAAAGGGGCCTCCTCCTTCCTATTTTTTGAAAAAGCAGGACGCTTTTTTTTTTTTTTTAATTTGGCCTAAGCGCACAACGCAACGCGCAGGCAGTGATGTCATCATAATTAGCATGGGCGCAATCTTAATGTACGCATAAATCACTGACCTCTAGAGGTCATTTGGTTTGTTTACTTGTAAATTAAAATGGCGCCCATAACCGTAAACTGGTGTATTAAATTTACTCGCCTTCACCATTATACTAAGGTCTAAAGTGCTATAACTTAAACGTTTACTTTAATTTTAAGAAAACTAAAACTGAATATGAGTGACTTGATTTTCATTGACATTAGTCTGCAAAAGTTAAATTGATTGTCTAGAACTAGAAGTAGTAGTAGTAGATCTAGACTAGACTCTAGAAATAGAATCTAGAAGTTAGAACTCAACTAGACTCTCTACAACTAGTACTACTAGATCTAGCCCATTTCTCAAATGATGGGTTAAATAATAAACGTTGTCTCAGGCATTATTATCATGCATATCAAACTATATAATAAAAGTGTTGTCCTCTGAGGCTGAACGAGCTAGAGCCTAGAGGGCTGAGCTGAACGAGGTAGAGGGTGAAAATGCTTGAGCGCCAAGTTCTTTTGAATCAGCGCTGTGTGCATAGTGACGAGCGACGCCGAAGCCTATGGCTGCAGGGGGTCTGGTAAACCGCTACGAAATTATGGACGCCGCAGATGCGCCGAATACAAAAATATACACACACAAATTTCAGAATCGAAATGGCATATTGAGCAATACTATGAGATTCTACTACAAATGTTACTAATTATATTATTATTCTTAATCATATATATGTAAAAATTGTGCGAGTCCTTACCACGAAATAAGCAAAAGTGGTGATATTTCCGTCGTCTTCGAGCGATTGTACACGTTCATGTTGTAGCTACACAAATCAAATCAATCAACAGGAAACTACGTATGGTATCCTCAAAAAGTCAAACTCTACTGTATAAAGCAACTATTTTCACTATGCCCTTTTTCTCTTTTCTTCTTCTCCTTCTTCTTATCTTTCTTGTTTTTTTGTTTTTTTCTCGTTTTTCTTGTTCTTCTCCTTCTCCTTATTGACCTTGTCGTTGTTGTTGTTCTTCTTCTTCTTCTTCTTCTTCTTTTCCCCCCTCCTTCTACTTCTTCTACAACTGTTCCTTCGTCTCCTTCTTCTGCTTCTGCTTCTTCTTCTGCTTCTCTGCTTTGTACTTTAATATTTTCTCCTTCTTATTCTTCCCTTTCTTCTTCTTATCATAATTATTGTTATCACTAGTAGTATTCTAACAACCCATTTACACCACTATACATTTCATTTCTCATATGTTCTGAAAGGGAGGGAAGTCCAAGGAGTTATTGAGAGGAAAAACGGAAGGGAGAGTGTTTTGGGATAGATCGTGAAAACAGACAAACTCAAAAATGTATTTCTGTATAATTATATGTTGATAAATATGAAACTCATTATTTTGTGTATATTTGGTTTAAGTATTCAGTCTTTTTCTGAAAAGGGCATTGTTTTGTTCTAGTTTAACTGTGTCGTCTTTTTGTGATATATTTTCGTCCTACTATAACCTACATTGTGAAATAATGAACAATGAATTATGTTGTATTTATGTTTGTTTATCATCTATCATATGATAAAAAAAAAGCTTTGTTATATTATATTGCAGTTTTGTATAAACTATGTTATGTACAAAAAAGAATTGGAGCTTTGAGAATTACATTCAATGAATACCCAAAAAATAATGAACTTCTGAACAAAGTGAACAAAGTACACAAAGGCTAGCAATTTGTTTTAATCCATCAAACATAATTTCATTCGATACCTTTTTTCAGTCCGTTTCGCGGAGATGGTTTGAGTAAGAACATTTTTTCCTCTGACATTTTTACCTCTGACATTGTTACCTCTGACATTTTTACCTCTGACAATTTTACCTCTGACATTTTTTCCTCTGACATTTTTACCTCTGACATTTTTACCTCTGACATTTTTACCTCTGACATTTTTTCCTCTGACATTTTTACCTCTGACATTTTTACCTCTGACATTTTTACCTCTGACATTTTTACCTCTGACATTTTTACCTCTGACATTTTTTCCTCTGACATTTTTACCTCTGACATTTTTACCTCTGACATTTTTTCCTCTGACATTTTTACCTCTGACATTTTTACCTCTGACATTTTTACCTCTGACATTTTTACCTCTGACATTTTACCTCTGACATTTTTACCTCTGACATTTTTCCCTCTGACATTTTTACCTGGCACCAGAAGGGAGGGGGTAGTGACAGTCAGAGAGAGAGAGAGAGAGATAAAGAGAGCCGAAAAGAGACTACAAAAAGAATTACAACACATAAGTCAAGTATGAAAAAGTCGATCCAATTATTACAATAAATATTAAAATATTTTAGCGGGAAAGCCCGATATAAAAATGTAATATTATGTATGTTTAAATTTTCCGATTTTGCCAGTTATGTCATAATTGTTAGTGTTCTTGATGGAAGGGAAAGGCGTTACTTGGTCAAAGAATTTCGCGTAAATAAAATATTAACATGTGCCGGGGTGGGGTAGTATTTTCCTACACTGCCCCCCCCCCCCCTCGCCACAGGCCCCTAATATGATTTTGTTTTCCCTTTTTCTGGCCCCGGCAGCTATTAAAGCTGGCCCCACTCACTATCATACTAATTACTGGAAACAAATTAAAATAGAGAATCCCTTTTGATTAAAATCCAAATCTTCAGGGATTTTTCATCTTTATGGTCCTTTGGGAACGTACCAAAGATGACGTAATCTAAATAATCATATTAAATCAATCTTACATAATTATGCCATTTTTTGGATGTCCTTAAAGAATAGTTATTGGCACTTCAGGAGTCGAGTGAAAGAGCTGGACTGGGACTCAAAAGGATTTTTAGTCTTATTTAAAGGTACAATGTCCCATTTGCAGGTCAACAAAATGAAAAGATTAAATTCCAACGGCATTTGAAGAAAAAAAACTTATTTAGAACTTCCCTCAAAACGAAAGAGTTTGAAAATGGCTTTTTATGGGAAAAAAAAACGACCATTAGTTGTCGAACCGACATAAGTGATTTCAATCACTTAAGTAATAGTTTGATTTTCAGACCCTTATATCGAATGGTCGTACGTTTAATGCTGCACAAAGATTCAATCAGTTTAATTTTGGCCATTACAAGAAGTGGGTTATTGATGTATAGACAAATGCTCCTTAACCTGTTACAGCTCAATTTATGTATAGAAATAGATGTCAGTCAATAGTGTCTGACAAGGAAGTCTAGGAAGTAAATGGATTTCCTTGTATAATTTTAATACTCGGACACTGATAACGTTTAAATTTCACAAATAGGACATACATGACAATTCCTGCAAAGTTCTACATAGTGCGTTATTGGCTGCAGAAGGAACATAATTATATAGTATCTTTAAAGAACCTGTTTTTGTAATTGACTTAAACAGAGAATTCCTTTTAAATCAAACCGATTTTTTAAAATAATGATTCATCGTCTTTCTTTGTTTTAATTGTCGTATAAAAATTGCCTTTCACCGTCACTCAAAAAAATTTTTTTAAAAAATCAATCAATCAATCAATCAATCAATCAATCAATGATCACTCAACCATCCCTTCGAAAATATCCCCCCCCCCTTCTCATGGTAGCGCCTAGCTCCCTTCTGACAAGATCATTATTTCCGTTGACCTATCGATGGTCGTTTCGCGCCTGCATCCTGTCTAATTATTCAAGTTTTTCAAGAAAAAAAACATTCTTTCAGTTTTAGAGAGGAGACTGGGAGGGGAGTGGTATATATTATGCACATGCTCATTGGCGTATCGAGGGGGAGTTTTGAGTGTTCAAACACCCCACCCCCTTGGCAAACAGGGGTGTTTTAGGGGTTCAAAAACACCCCCCTCCCCCCCCCCCTCCTTAGCAAAAGGGGGTGTGTTAGAATGTCAAAGATGCCCTTTATATGTGTTTTATCTATCCCCCCCCCCCCCGGCAAAAAAAAGTTTACATTTTTTTTTTTTTTTTTTTTTTTGGGGGGGGGGGGGGGGGGAGGGGTTGATGTTGAGGGGGAAAAAAATTCACAAACATAATAAGTGTTCCCCCCCCCCCCCCCCCGCTTATTCGCCGGCTGGCTGTTTCGCCGCTAAATAGTTTTTCTCATGAATTGGGCAAAAAAACACCTTCCCTTAAAAACCCTGGCTACGCCCTTGCACATGCTTCAACAACGCGAAACCTAGCCCTGTTTTAAAGTGGCCGAAATCAAAACGGGAATGAACAGGGAGGGATAAATTTAATAATTATTGAGACGGACGGACAAAGCCTGAGAGTGGATGAGGGAAAACGAATGGGATTGAATGGGCTTCCTTTCCATATAGGGACGACTGCTTTTATTATATCATTCTACATAAATGATTCTGACAGTGTATCGTAGCCGATCCGCTACGAATTTTAAAAAATGTCCTTTATTTTTGTTACAGTTTTAAAACTAAAGAAAAGTGAGGGTGGAATGTTGAACATAATGTATTGACTTGATAAATATAGGCCTAATTATTCTCGGGCCTTTTAAAACATTTATTTAATTTGTTTTAATTTGAATTACATTGTTTGTTTTATTTCCGAAAATCATCATAAAAAACAATAACACAATATAACAAAATCAAAGACTTATATAACAATGATAGAATGATAAAAACGGTTGGATAGTCCATTTCAGAGCCATTAACCTAATGGCTCTGTTCTTCCATGGAGTCCAATATATATATATAATGATACTATAATAAGTAATGATATAACAAAATAGTAAGTCTTAATTAAAAAACATTGTACTTGTACTTAACTTAACTAAATTAAATTAAATTAAACAAAAAACACTAACAAAAATCATTAAAATCTATTCAAATATCTCCTACCATCCCTAATGTAACAAAATACGACCCCACCCGACCTTACCACCCACCCTGCTAACAGTTAACCTAATTAGTTTTAAAATATTCTACACATTATCTAATTTAGTCTTTTATTAAATTGATTATGTTGATGGTAAAAGCCAATGGGATTGCGAAATTTAAATATCAAAATAATTGAAGTACTTTTGAACATGTTTATTAAACAAATTTAGTGTGCCTAACTGACGGAGATTATGAGGTAGTTCATTGTATAACACGGATCCACGATATAAGAATGTACGTTTACACTGATTGGTTCTTGGTTTCGGAAGCATTAAAGGGAGGCTTTACTACTGCAGCTAGAAGAGATTAGACCACCCAGAGAGCCAGCGAGGTCAGTGTGACAGGTGGCTATCTCATTAACTCAGCTCTCATTTAACATAAGAAAAAGAGGATCATGGGGGACCAACAGGCACCGATTTGGGAAGTTTTCTATATAGAGGGAGCAAGTAGCTACAAGTAGGACAGTGTGCCTTTAAATTGTCATTATATCTTAGCCCGTAACACTTTTCATTAAATACAAATTTATCAGTCATATATTTAGGTGCTAGCTCATGAAATGTTTTTAACAGTAACGAGTACATGTCTTTTGTTTCATCCCAAAAATCATTTAATTGAATTCATTATCATTTTGATTTGAATAGGTTACATTGTTCTCCGATTTGTGTTGATTTGATTTGATATATATGATTTTCATTTCATTTGACTTAATATGTCAATGACTTGACTTGGTTTGATTTGATTGAATCAATTCGATTCGATTTTATTTCATTTTGATTTGATTTGATTTGACATGATATGACTACTGAGATTTTATTAAATAAGATTATATTAGAATAGATTTGATTTGATTTTAAGGCCGCTTTCAGTGTCAAGCATCGCTTATGATTGTGGTCTCCTGCACTTTCTTCATAGATAGACAGTTCGAATAATTTTAAATTTATAATAATGTTATAGAAATATTAATTTTCGATATTAAATGTTTATATGTAAACAACATTTTGACATGAAGTTATTATTGTATGTATATTTTTATTATCATTACATTAATATATTCTTTGTTATTCAGTTATTATATTTTGGAAAATGCAGAAAATAAAAGAAAATCCATTTTTTTTTAAAAATAATTTAATTCAATTTAATTTGATTTGATTTAATACAGATTTGATTTAATACAGTTTATTTAAATAATCTTGATTTGACCTGATTTGATTCGATTCGTATACACATGCAGGTACACGCTCGATGCCTCGCTCTCGGATTTAAACACATAGTTCGGGAGTTCCCCCTTTCGCACTCGGCAAGCTGACGTCATGATGTGTGTCGGCTTCATTGACAACGTTAATAAGTTAAAACGGGATGACTTCAGACGTTGCCTGGATTGTGGGAGGATCTATTTTCTTCCCGTCTGTCTTTTTAGTTGTGCGTAAATGTTCATTTTCACTGTTTTCAAAGAGTAAAAATGATGTCGAAGCGTCATGTGCAGCAATTGCATTAAGGTAATGTTTTCCACTAATCATCTGTTTATTGTGGGAATGTAAATGTTCAGTTCATGTACAAAATCAATCGCTCAGTCCCACTAACTGCCTAATGTGGACTTCGAGTCTGTATTGGAATATAACATACACCTCTAAGCTTATAAATGCACAATTGTTTATCAAATAACACTTTACATAGGCTTAATTATAATTTCATGCAATACAAATGAAATAACGAGTTATTGATTTTATTTATTCACTTCTCCTAGTACTAGTAGGGAGGCCAATGCCCAAATCTAACTTTTTAATTACGAATTTGTTTAAAATAAAAAAAAGATTAAAAGAAAGCATTTACTTTCACTAAGAAAACTCACCCATCTGCCGACTCCAGAAGTTCCATAAAATAGGAGATATCCAGCTTGTAAACACTCCCTTCCTTCTATGCCTTGGCCGTACGCAAGAGCCTTGAAACAGATAAATTCATGTCGCGAAATTACGTTGATAATTAGACAGGCCCGAGGCAATGGGCGTGTCATTGTCCGGACAAAGTTCATGATGAAGTTTAAAACTTCGCGCGAAAGTGCAATCACTCAACAGTGGCTAGCCTTGAATCGGTCGCACACGTATACACCGCGCAGGCAAGCCCCAATGCAGGCTGAAATCCAGCCATCAATGTGCGAACGATTCCATCTTCTACTACTACGAGCCGAAGGCGATGGTTCAAAAATGAAGAAGGAATATACAAATTGGCAGCTAAGAAACATATATAATTCATTGATATTTACCTTAGATGTGTATTCCAACAATTTGATTTCCTCATGAGTATTCCTTATTATCAACGATCGAGAAGTTACGAGGTCCAATTAACATCCATCTTGCAGCGAACACAGCAGCATGATCCATGCAACGTACGTCATGTACGTGTACTAATATTTCTCTCACTCTCTCTCTCTCTCTCTCTCTCTCCCTTTCGCTATACGTAACATACACACTCACTAACCATGTATCATACAACACACACCTTCAAATCATGGCTTTCATTTCAATTCTCAATTGGAGTATAGACTGCTCACGTAGACTTTTTTTTTTACTGAAATATTTTTTTTAACACTTCTCATACATTATACTGCACGACACTCGTATCTAGTGCTGTGAGAATAAGGTACTAGGGTCTATAAATAAGACTACGCTTTGCGCACGATCTGACCGGAGCTCAGTGGAGCTCAGACATATGTCGCAATACCCTTTATTTTTGGTGCGAACAATGACGTCACTGTTCACAGTTTTTCTTCTCATTTTGAGATGGATGTAGCTATAGGGCTCAAACCAACGCAAGATTGACAGAAACATCGTACTCTATCTACTTTCGAATGTTCAGTTTGTAAAAATCTGTATTTAAAAAGATATAATCTTTTTTCTTTATATTTTCTAGTTGTTAGAAGTGGCAATTGTGAACATCTGAAATGTTGATCTCTATCAAAAGTTCTTTACTCAAAACGGATCCCATATTTTTAGTGTCTACCTTCAGCCCATGAGAAGGTTTTTAGTGAGCAAACCTCTACGCCCTCTAGGATTTTCTTAGTCTGTGATGCGCGTTCGTAAAGTTGTTCTGCTACGAGAATTATTGGACTCAAATACGTCAAAATCTGCAAGATCGTCAACAAATGGTGAAAGACTGTTACAGATCCGTGATTATAGGTATGTTGTGAAATGTATGATTGTATTTTCTTTTCTTATTTTCATCAATTTTTTTTTTTACATCATTTTTTTCCCTCTGCTAATTTTTTGAAGTGGGCGACGAGCGCACAAATCGTAGGCGTAGAAGCCTTACGCCCGGGCATTGGCCTCCCTAGTACTAGTAGTAGAGAGTGGAACAACCTCAAGAAGGACCCTGCGAACTTCCTTTCTCTGGATGCCTGGCTTTAAAAGGGCATTGAAGGAAGCGTCCAACTTGTGGCAGCACATCGCTGTCCACGTTTTTAACAGCACATCACTGTATATATATATTTTGCACCTGGATTGAGGCCTACACACGTTTTGGACATGGCACACACCACACTGCAGTGCGTAATCTTCGTTGTATGAAGTAGCATTTACCGAGGAAGAAGGAAGAAGAAAGTTTCTCCGGTTCTACTTCTGCTTTTTCTGCGCCTGCTTTGACATTTGTCTCCTTTCTCATTGTGTTCTTTTTCTTCTGTTTCTTCTCTTTCTTCTTTCTCTTATCCGTCTTCTTCTGCTTCTTCACCTACTTCACTTTCTCCTTTCTCTTCTTTTTTCTTTTTTGTCTTCTCCTTCCTCTTCTCCTTATATCTTTGTATAGATCTTCTCTTTCTTTTCTTTTTCTTATTTCTTATTTACTATCTGTTTGATTCTTTATCATTTCTTTTTTGTTCTTTTCATAATCAGACAAGGCTAATTTAGGGTGAAAATAAAAGATGATTGATATTTGATGTGCTGCATTCATTTGTTCATATATATAGGAGAGTTTTATAATGAGACAATACATCACATTTGTTGAAAAGATGCATTTAGTAGTCAATGACTTTTGTGATATATAGTTTTAGTAAAAAAAAATCATACAAACCTGATTTGACATAAAAGGCATAAAGGTAGCTTTGATAATTGTATTTGTTTTCCTTCTCTGTCTCTCTCCATCTCTCTCACTCTTTTTAATAGATGTACATCTATCATCCAAGCCCTTCTCGCTATAGTTGCTGGTGTCAACATTATCAGGGAAACTCACCAAGATGTTATTTTCAGCCGGTAAGTGCATTTTTAAAGTGTTTGTCTACATGTTGATTGACATGTACAGCAGGCATGGAATAATGAGCTGATAAGGACTGAATTGGTTGGAATTTTTGTGATTGAAAAAAATAATGTCACTGAAAAATATTATATACATGCAATGTTATCATTCCTTTTATGCCGGCAATATTTTCTTACCTTTTCATTTTTAGATACATAAAGTTTTGTCTAACAAATGTCCATGTACACCTGTATACATGTACATGATGTATGTAACCAATAGAGGGCAAATGTGTCTTTTGCACTCTTCCCTCAATGAATTTAAGTATCATTATTTAAGATAGTGGGCTCAATCTATGTTATCAATTATCATGTCACTGGATTTTTTTCTCCTTCTAAACTTGGAAGGTTAAACTCTTGTTTGGATTACCAGGATTCCCACAACGGCACAAGGGGATAACACATGTCATTGCTAACATATTGGCTCACACATGGAAAGGGTTTTAAAAGGGGGACCCCGTTTCAGCCCCACACCCCATGTAATATGGACTTGGATCAGCTGCCTGTATCATCTTACCTTCGCTCAAACTTTGTCTAGGCTACTTTTCACCATTATGGTTGTTAAACATGTAATGAAAATTCTGCAAAAAAATAGAAAAGAGAAGAAAAGACAAGGAGGGAAAACAAATATTTGTATGATTTCTTAAAACTTTTTTTTTCAATCGAACATCTTGTTGATTATTTCATTTAAAGAAGACAATGATCTTTTTTTTAAAGAAATCTGTTTGTTCTTGAGACCCTTTCTTTTTCTTTATTTCTCATTGAATAGATGCTTGCTAGTTGATATCTATTGCAGTTTTGGAGTTCCGTACATGATCTACGACATTGGTGCAATGTATATTGTTCATCGGGAGGAAAAAAAGTTGAATGATGCCCCCACCAGAAAGGTGATAGCATCATTCTTGAGCAAGCAGTGGGTACTGGTATCTCATCATCTTGTACTGGCAGCTGTGCTTTACCCTTTTATAATGGTAAGGAGAGATGTGATTGCTTTCCAGTCTTTAATTATTTCTTTGTGTATATGTTTGTTTGTTTGTTTATTTTTTTGTTTGTTTATTCATTTATTTTTGTATTCATAAAAGAGAATTTATTGATTTTCATGCATTAATTGATTAATTAATCATTTCTGCACATTAAACAAAGGTAAATATATAACAGACATAAATGAAATGCATAATTGAGCACAAGCATTTAAAGGAGGTGTTTTTTGTTTTATTTAGTTTAGTTTTATTTTGCAATGTGCTGTGTTGTTTTGTTCTTTCTGTTCTGTTTTGTTTTGTCTAGTAAGCGACTTTTTCTCATATGTGAGGTATGAACGCTTTTCTCATGAATGTAGTTTTTCACTTTGCCAAGTAGAATATACCATTTTTCCATTTACGTCAAAACATAAACTTAATTAATCAGTGTCTTTGAAGTCTAAATATAAGAATTTCCAAGTAATGAAGTTCTCATGATACACAATGTCCCCAATGACTTCATTCATTTTGTACCTATTACCAGTGGTTCTGCATGTATTACCGGTATGTCTATTTAAATCTTCTTGATTACTTGATTGATAGAAATAGGATATTGCTAAAAAAAAATGCTAAACTCAACCGAAGTTAAGATATGTGTATTTTTAACAAGTTATCAACTATGAGATGAAGTAGGATGTAATAATGATCTTGGTGATTAGGAAGTGATGAGTAAGTGTGTGTGCAGGGCTTGGCAGTATGTACATGCTCAGATTTTTTTTGATTTTTCAATTTTCAATTCTGCTTTCTTTCTTTTCATGTTCATTATCTTTCAATATTTAATCAATGCTTTTTAGTATCATAGCAGTAATTGACAATGTGCATATCTCAATAAAATGTAAAATAAGAAACCCCTAAAATAGTTTAGTGGAACCATGACATTGGCGAAATTCATTTTCTTGGAAAGTTCATGTACCGGTAATACATTTCTGGACAGTCTGATGCATCATTTAAGAAACCCTGACAAGATATATTCTAGATTCTAGATTGTAGATTCATGAAATGCCTATTTATTGATCCACTTTGTTTTATTAGCTTCTTCGCAATGGAAAGGGAGATTTCTTTGTTGGCTGTTTCTTCCTGGCAGAGTTGAGCACCCCAGCAATCAACATTAGAACCATCCTTATTAAGGTATTTTTTATTCAGCCACACCTGTTTTAACGGCCACTTGTATAGAAAGACCACCTGTCTGTGAATAGTGAATGCAACATGTATTCAAGGAACCTGTACAAAAGGATCACCTGCCAATAAAAACCACTTTTCTTGACTCCCTTGGGTGGTCTTTATAGACAGATTTTACTGTATTATGCAAATACTTTTGATTATTTTTTTCTACTGATAATGTTGATAATTGTAGTTGAATACCACAGTCACGGACCGACTCCACACTAATCTCTAAATAAATCTTGACCATTCAGGCCTTTTCAGGGTAACATGATATTATGTGTGGTCTATTGTTAGTATGATAATGGTCTTGTTGGTATGACTGGTGTATATTATATCAGAGATTTTGGCATTAGAATTCTTATTCAACACGAGCAAGAGGCGCCTGGATGGAAACTCTTTTTTTTTCTTCCCAGAAATTGCAGTAAGTAGATCTATCATAATGATTAATCAATCCTGGGCAAATGATAATTTTGTACAGTCAATTTGTTTACATGAATCAGTAATGTTGCATATATATGAAATGCAATATTATGGAGGGGGGAGCTGAAAGAAGAAGAAAGAGAACTGACCAATGGCATCTATGCATACTCATTGACCTGCTTGTAGAAGATACAGAAATGTGAAGCTCGCTACATTTATCTCATTTGATGTGCCAGCAGGTATCTTTTTCTTTCCTTTATTTAAAAGTAGTTTTGCAGACTTATGTCTGAACGAGCTTTTATTTTGAACAAACGAGCAAAATGGAATCAAAATATTCATGACTGTAATTTGATTTCTTTCTACAGCTTGATATGGGAGACACACTTATCTACAGAGTGAACAGCATCACCTACCTAGTTAGTTTTTTCATCTGTAGAGTCTTACTCTTTCCGTTCCTATACTGGGCCTACGCCAACAACAAGGGGCTCTCCATCTACGACACGTTTTCGACCATGAGGGCGGTATGCCACGTGGGTTGCGCTGTCCTTCTTGCCATGCAGATCATGTGGTTTTACAAATTCCTGAAAGTAGTTGTTCGTGAGAGGAAGGTCAAGGATTCAAGTCCGTCCAAACAGATGGCAAATGGTATGCAAGATAATAATCTCACTGCTCCATTAGTACGGAGTATTGATAAAGCCGATTAACTCTCATTAAAGGTCCTTGGGGTTTTGGTAAAGGAAAACAAATGGAAATGAAGAAGATAAAAGCATTCTTATATTTTATCGAATCCAGGAACACAACAATATGCAAAACTATTTCACGATATATCAACAAATTTCTTGGATTATAGCAAATATGAATTGTTTGAAACTTGTTCATCGAGTCAAGACACCTAAATATCGTTACGCGCCACTGTGTGTGCAGTATGTTAGGAAAAGCATCTGTGAATTATCATTGTATACACAGTGGTGTGGTTCCCTTGAAAATCATGTGTGAATTCAAATGGGGCAAGTGATACTAGCAACCAAAGTTTCTGAAATCGCACATTTTATGGACCAAAAATGAAAATACTTTTTCAAACTGGCATTTTCAAAATGCTTGTATTTAACGTTTGAAACGACGTTCTTTCAAATGACTCCATAATTTGAAAAAAAATTATTCACGTTAACAGAACTCAGTTTTCTCTTTACCGGTAAGTCTGATTGAAGGTACTATCCAAACATTTTCAGCTTTCAATTATATTGTCTATGTCAGCAATAAGAATTTTACAGAGTTCTTGAGATCAGAGATTATTTTGAGGTGAAATGTATAGTTCTGGAATGAGTATTTACATTTTACCGTATATATTTCATTCTCTACGGTTACCGGTATGTGCCTTGTCTTTGTATACTGCCACATCTTCATCGTATATAAGGGATAGGATTACAAGAGGATTATGACAATATTTTGATTAATATAAATCAGTCTAATTTAATGTAACAGCCAAAACATAATCCGTCCTCTAAACCGGCCCAAATTATCATTTCTTTGCTCGTCAGAGACCTTTGGCTGATGGTCCCCCTCCCCTTATGTCACATAATATTGGATCTGCCTCTTACGCATGTCTTTGGATCATAAAACCATAAAGTAAATCAATCTTTAAATGAAATTCATTCAAGGTCATCTGTGGCATTGTAGCTGAAATATTATATCTGCAGTATTCAGTGCAACCATGGAAACGTTTTTGTTCTGTCCAATTTGTTTTCATGTCCTGTTTTATGCAATAAGACTTTTCTATTTTTAATTGCCAAATCAATTTTTTTGGATGTTGAACACGATTTCTCGTTAGTTCTAGCATCGTTTATTCAGGACTCTTTTAATATTGTCCAATTATTATGTCAGAGAATTTACTATGCTTGTTTGATCAGTTGGTTGATATTGCGCAAAGTTTGCCTCTTCATTTAAATGAATGTATATCAGGGATACCATAATGAGCCTAAGACCCCCCCCCCAAAAAAAAAAAAAAAATTATATAGGAGCCACAAATGCATAATGTAAAATGAAATGTTTCTTGTAAAAACAAGTCCAGATCAACCTTTCACATGATAAAAGCCTGTCATACTACGTTTATAATCATAAAAAGCGGAACAATTCTTGAGACCGATGATTTGCTTTCAAGAACACTGTAACACTTAGATCTGTCCCAAAAATCCTAACAAAAGATGAAGATATTGATTCAGGTCTACAGCAGTACATAGGGTTTACTTCTGTGTAGCAGTCCTGTTTTATCTCATGTTTCTTAAGACCTGTTAAACTTTCTTAAGATGAGACATATTTTCACTGCAATATCATTTTCTAAAGTACTCTATTCATATCCATCTCAAACATTCTGATATTTGCTTCAATATATAGTTAGGATGTTACGTATGCAAGTGATTTTTCTTTGTAAAATGTTGGTGATATTGATGGACTTTGATATTGTATTTCAGATTAATTGTAATTTTGTCTGTCAGATTTATTTATATGCATTAACATCCATGTATTTCATTAGTCTATCAGTATCATGTAACATTTAAAGTGTCTTAATTTTCTCAACAATATTTTATTTAATATGCATGTACAAGTAAATTGAGATATTTATAAATTGTTTTATTTGTTGTATTATGCTTAGAAGTACTGTACTGTACTTGTGATAGCTCATTATTCCTTCAAAATGTCTGCAACTTTTGATACCTTCATGGCTTCATGCTGCTATACATGTTCCAAGATATATTTGTTTCTATACTTCAATATATGGGGTTGACATATGAATTGGATGAAACTAAATTGGGCAAGTCCTAGCCGTTTGTTCTACATGCTACTGACCTCATCTCAGATTGCATTACATCTGGTCATTGTATTAAATAAAAGTACAATTCAGGGTATTTTATCTCAGGTTTCTGGACATTTAAAGGGTCCTTAACATGTAGATGCAGACAGATGTTTTGGTCAGCTTGCTCAGCAGGGGGACTGGCATTCTTGTTCTTCTCTTGACAAAACCAAATATGTAGTGAAGTGATACATTTGATGTCAATTTTGTCCAGAGAATACTTAGTTACATCTTCAACACCAAAAGACGTGTCAAATATCAGAGAGAAAAAGAGACCACCTTTGAGCATCAACGTAGCTGATGTTTTGACTTGTGCAATGACAAATTAAGCTAGAACTGTAAATTAGATTGTGACAACAAAAGCTGTCACATAACCTATGCAAATGGCACAGCCTCTGAATTGATGGGAGATATACATGCAATAGTTTTCACTTATGCACAAAATATTTAAGATATTCTTATAGATTTTTTTTTGGCAACACTGCCCTAGAGAGCAATAGCTTGGATTGGATTATGGGATAAGAATACATTTGTAATTGCAGATCCAGGATTTGATCCAGCTACAATTTCTCCAGGTTTTATTTCATCTACCGGTAATGTATCGGGTTAGGTACATTGTTGGACCAAGGGTTGATGTTCTGGTTCAATAGTTAAGAGCATGTGTCCTATAACCATTCAAGAATATATGTTTACTATCTCAAAGTGTGTTATTTCTGATGTATTGAAATAAACATTTATGTATTCTAAATATGGAGAGCACTAATGTTGTATTTTATTTATGTGTATGAATGATTGTCCGAGTACTGGAGAAGGTGAAGTCTAATGATTTTTAATGTTTCTTTGCCAATTATAGACTAACTTATTACTAATTACGATATAGAACTTTAAAATTGGTTTGAAAGATATTTATTTGAAGCATTGAACATTTTGGGGGTTAAATTTATTTCCATGTGTCAAGACTGTCATGAGAAGCAAAAAAACATGCACACAAACACACACAAACAGAATGGACACAAACATTTGACTTGTACACACTCAGTAATGACTGTATGTATAAAAAGCACTTGCTATCGTTTAATATATGCTTTTTTAAACATTCTCGAGAAGAAGGTAAAACAGAACCCTGCCTTACACTTTGTATGTACATGTAATTTAAGAGAGAGCTAAATAAAAATATATCCCTAGTAGAAACATAAAGTAGAGGAGCAAAATCAGATTGGTTTGATTGATCCATATTTGAATTATACATTGTGAGATTGACAAATTTCAAATTTACTTGTTGTTATCTAGTTACTATCTACCGTACTCAAGATTTACCATCATTCAGATGACGTTTGCTTGTAGAACAGGGATTAAGCACACATGTGTTTCAGAGGTTTTATTCAACTGTCAATTGTTCTTTCTATACAGATGCCAGGTTACAATGTGAAGAAAGAACACTTAGGCCCAAATTCACAAAAGAGGTTTGTCTGAACCTTGGGTCTGTAATGCATCGAAACGCGTCATAAACGCACATAAACCTAGGTTTGTCAACAAACCTCCTTTGTGAATTTGGGCCGATATGTTGACATCCAAATCATTTAGATGTGACCCGTTTCATTTGTATATACATTACAGTAAATGTAAGGTACACCAGTGTAACCTATACACTTGAGGATATTGATTTTTGTTCACCACCACAAAATTTGACATCTCTGTAACTTACATCCTTCATACTTGATTTTTTTTTTTTATTCTGCATGTTTTTAAATTGCTTTCTTTCAAAGCAACATCTTTGAATTCCTGTGTCAAAATAATGAATTTTGCCCATTTTGACTCATCCATGATCCCCCCAAAAAGGAATACATGTAGTCTGTATTTTAAGTCTACAAATCAGATCAACACCCTACCAGGATTTCTATAACCCGCTCTTCCCTAAACTCTTAAACCTTGTTTACATATGCAGCGGTAAACCATTGGGGCAAAATTAACATAGTGGACTTCACCTTTCTGCATCTTCTAAAACAGAGGTTAATGTGTACTATGTGAAGGACCTTTGTGTACAACTAACTTTTTCCATCCCCCCTGGCCATTCATTTAGAGGGGAAAACAGCCACTCTGATTTATTGTCACATGTGAACAATCCTTTAGTAGATCATTGCACACAAGAGGGCAGAAGGCAGGTTGATATTCAGCTTACGGTAAATAAAGGAAACAGTACAGCTTCCAATGTTGACGTCTGGGCAGAATCTATAGCCTCATCGCATATTCCTCAGACCCCATGCAAATGACTGCACATGAGAGGGCAAATGACCAGCTGGAATAAGGGGTTGTCCTTCAAGGGCTGCAGACAACTTGGATTTTATGGTTGTTGATGATATTGTAAAGGTACATAAAGCAGGAGTCTTCAAAATGTTTGGAATCTGTGCATGATGTATTTTCAAGCTAGAATTCCAACCTTCCACACTTCCTCAAATCAAGACCAGATCTTGGCACACCTGAGAGCAGATCTCAACTTATAAAAGTCACGTTTGTCAGTAATATAGTACAGGGTGCGGCACGACCAACAGTCTCATATCTTGGGCATCAGTGTGAGTTCTACGTTCCTGCAAGACTTTCAATATCCCATGCTTCCTCGAAACCTGAGCAGATCTTGGCACATGTGAGGGCAGCAGACAGAGGGTACTGACTGATGGATACGTCTCCTTCGGTGTAGTCCGGCTCCACCTAGGTTTTAGGAGAGAATTTGGAGGTTTATATGGGTCTTTATTATGGTTCTATGACTTTCCTGTTGATTCCCTACAACTGATTTTCCAAACTTAACTCTTTCCTGACTGATGGAACAAATGCTGGACTCCCACAGTTGACTTCTGTCAGACAAACACGGTGTCCATGTACCATATACTTTTAAAAAGGGGAATTCTCTAATTCCGATCCACAGCAAAAGAAGAGTTAACCTTAGACTCAAATATATGCAGAAATGCCAACCTCTTGACACACAAAAAAAACATACTGAGTATCCTTTAAAAAAAAAAAAAAATCTGATTTTGGAGAGAAAAATCAGATTTTCAAGAAAACTTGACACTATCACTGGCCCGTCAGCCCCAGGCCAGTAAAATTTCAGAAAAATGTTTTACTGGTAAGTACGGTCAAGTAAAATGTTTGCTCTTTGATTAAAATTTAATGAGAAAATTGTAAAGCAAAGTTTTTGTTTGGGTTGCGGGGGTTTACTTGTACAAGTTTCTTTGCGATTCTGGCTGTTTTTATGGATTTAAATTTAATTTTTTTAAAGATGAAAAATCATATTTTAAGAGGTGATATCGTATTTCACTCTTACTATCCTACTAAATATAATTTAATCGTACTGGTTGGCCTTTCTGTTTATGCCTAACTCAAACCTTTAGTCTCAACTAACCTAAACACCAATTGCAACTTTATACCAACCCCATACTTTTGATGAGAAAAAGCCTGACACAAAAGAAAATGTCAGGTCATCAATTAATTCACCTGAGATGCTAATAAAGGATATCCTTGTCTGTAAGCTTTTTTCTGGCGAATAGCCATGCATTGATGAGGGATTGCCTTACCTTCCCATGAGCCATTGCACCAATCACTATGACAACAGGCTCATCTGACTCTGCCAGCTCTCTGGGGTTAACGCACTTCTCTGCACTATAGGAACTGCATATCTTGCGGCAGCCGACGGGGAGGTGGTCAGTAATGGGATTCTTGACGACCTTGAGGAGTTTTTGAGGACCGTCTGCAGCATGGATGCTGAGCTTGTGAAGGAGTTGGACTGCAGGGGGTTAAAAGATACAACCCATCAGTATAAGAGGGCACATCAAAGCTATTTTTATCCTATACATTATCGACCATATGTAAGCTTTTAGTACGTTTGATGATTACATTACTTTGCAAGCCCAATTAGAAGCCTGAATCAGATCCAATGTGAAGAAAAATGATACCTTTGATATATATAACTTCACATTCTTGATATCATAGTGACATGTGGGACACCAAATGACCACATACCTTGGACTAGCCCAAGAAATGGCTAACCTTCTTGATAGAATCTTCTTTATCAAATAATTTTGATGTAACTTAAAAGAAAGGATGTATGCAGGGACAAGAAACTAGCACTTTTGGGGTGGGGCTTATGTTTGACAGTATTTTCTTGTCACACCAATCAAACTGCATAATCTGGAAGCCTATGCTGGTGACATGGAACTAATCATGGTAGAGGGGGGTCCATTGTAAATTAATCTGTGGTTTTACCCACCAAAAACTGTAGAATCTATCAGAGATTATAGCTGACACAAACCTATTTTCTTTTAAAATTTTGGCTCACTTTGTGACATTGTTCTTTTGTATTACACATCAAAATGCAAGATATATTAATTTTCTGGTGACACAATTTTGTTTAAACTATAGTTCCATTACCATTCTTTGGTATTAACCATTAAACAGCAGAATGTCTTGGAGACATAAAGGTATTTCTTTAGAAAATATGACTTATGTTTATAAAATGTTCTCTGTCTTACCCATCAAACCGCAAAATCTGTCAAACGTTCTTGGGATCCTGGTCTGAGGACTGATCTGAATCAGAACATTGCGCTGTGTGTGGATGAAGACTTGAAGAAGACCTGCTCGATTAAGAGGACTGTCAAACAGCATCAGCAAACACTGGGAGAGAGATGGAGAGATGAGAAGAGTATTTATCAGAGAGTGAAAGGAGCAAAGAGAGACTGATACAGAGAGGGGTGATAAATAAACAAGACCAGGGGGTGTTTCACAAAGATTTTAAGTTGAAGTTATCTCTTAGTTGGACATAAAAATTATGGTAAGCCTGTAACATCTTTGAAAATATTTTGTAAAAGTTATTTAAAATGTTAATTCAAATCATTCATATTTTCTATTATCAAGGAGGTTTCTTGTTCCTGGTGTGTAATTTATGAAAAGTCTAAAATACTTGAAATTTTGATTTGAATATATTTTATTTTAAGGCTTTCCATTATATTTAAGTCCAACTTAGAGAAAAGTTAAACTTAGGATCTTTGTGAAACACCCCCTGCAGAGTTCAATGAAAAAGACTGCCAAGCAGCATCCACACTGAAAGGGAGATGGGGAGACAAAAATGGAGACAAAGAAAGTGTTGGAGGGACAGGGAGAAAAGAGGGGCAGAGAAAGACAGAGTAATACAGAGAGGGCCAAGATTGAAAGGAGAACAGCTAAATTGAGAGGACTATTTACCTGATGAACAATGTCTGGTCTGCAGTCCGATGGCTCCCTTTTATGCTTCTTCATCAGATGCTTGTGATGATCACAGTTCATCAACTCATACCCCTTTGGTGACTAAAGAAGACAAAAATTAATAAACAAATTTAAATAACAAGCATGACTGAATCTATATGTAATTGTAAAACAATTAACCCATTTTGTGGTATATCCACCAAAATGCTGTCCAGAGAATGAAAAGTGAAACTTTGAGTGGACAGAAAGGACAGAGTGCAGCAAATTGTGTACTCTTTCAACTTTGTCCACACATTTTTATAGAATAAAGTGAGAGATACCATTGCGTTTGAGTGTTTACAAATGATTTGAACTATTCAGTTGTTACTGTCCATCCAATTACCAAGAACGCAGAATCTCAGATCGTCATTAAATTATTCTGTATTTTTTAGTAGGGTATCTCTACGCCGAAGATACGGGTCAAAGTATGGATATGATTCTGAATTGGCAGTAGGGGCACTGGTCCGAGAATGAGGATCGTCCGAATAAACGCAGACAACTTGAATCCTGTAAAATAAGGATCGTCCCCATTTTCTCCGACGTTTCTTTTCATCGGCGCTCTGCCGGTTTCGGGTTCCTGAACCGCGCGCTGTCGATGCAAAAAAAGGATTCTGCGTAAGAAAATAACCCCAGTTCACCATCTACTTTTAAGGGTTGTCCATCTTCCCGAGGATTTATCGCTCATAAAAAATAACGTGAAAGTCGCTGTAGAGTAAAGTACCCGGTAATCGGTCAGCTCCGGTTTTCGGCCAATTGGTTGGATACATGGTAAAATTACTTTAAAATACATCGCATAATAGCATAACACATATCCCACACATACCATACCATGCCAGTGTCACTGAAGAACCACATTTGCAATGAAAAATATATCCTAAAATATCACATTTTAGCGATGTAATCGGCGGTCCCGCTACCCAAATCTGAAAAATCGAGTTTCTTACGCGTGTATGTAAGAAATATGGGTACCATGAAATGAGCTTTATTTCAAGTATTTTTCAGATATAGAGCCCGATTTTGTGCTGGTCGCAAGCTCAAAAGTGTCTCATCGCATGTATTAAATCAATGCAGCCGCACACCGCGACGCACACACGATATGTCCGTCTAATTCAGATTCCAACTTCCGATCACCGCTGTGCCTGTATTCGGCCAGGCGAGCACCCGGGAGCTCCGGCGTGGGATACCTGCTCCGCCCGCTTGTGCTAAACATCAGCGCGGAAACGCACGGCACGCGCGAGCGCTTCCTATTGACTTTGTACATGCGGCCGTAAACTGAAACGCTCGGCCGATAACCGGCTCCAAAACAGTGAAAATTGAAATGAATATTGTCATGGCAATTCGTGATTTTTTTGGGGGATTCTTTTTTTGTTTAAATAATAATAATATTTGCTTCATGATTTGAACAAGAAATGATAATAAATAGGAAGTAAAGAGTCCAATAAATAGGATTTTGTCTTAAGTGGCCGAAAACCGGGTACTTTACTCTACAAAGTCAATGTAAAATGCATCAAGAAAATCATTGCGGAATCCGTTTTCCGAAACGCCCACGCACGGATCGGAAATATGAAACATCTGCGAAAATGCGGACGATCCTTATTTTTGTGGACGCATCCGTCCGCCTTTACGAAGACGATCCTCGTTTTACGTTTACGTGGATGATCCTCATTCTCAAACCAGTGCCCCTACTGATTAGTGACGTCAATTTTAATAAAGAATTCTTCATACGTTACGTCTATACATCCTCAACACGAGTCTAAGAAAGAGCAAGACAACATGCGCATGGGCCATGGCATGGCATGGACGACTACGTCTGGATGTCTACGTCTACTCGCCGCTGTCGATTTTATTTACCCACATCGTTATGAATAGGTGGGCATAGTATTAATATAAGAAAGTAAAACTAAGGACTTGCACTGCTTATTTTCATGACATATAAAACCAGATATTCCATACCTTGATAGTTTCTAGGGAAGCCTTTTCAAGGACTACAATAAGTCGCTTCTTCTGTTTCTTGTCATGGATGGTTTTAATAATTTTCTGCTTCTTTCGTACGCCTCCATCGTCTTCATCATGATTTCGCGACGCCATGCTTCCTGCTAGTGTGAGTTAAGTTATTGGTCGCCAAAAGTAGCTCAATATATTGGATGATATATTACAAGCCGCTCCTTGAAACTGGCGACCAATAAGGAGGAGGCTAGCCACCAATAATGGCAGCTAAAGTGTCTCCGAATCGTACAATCAAAAAGGAAAAAAAGAATTTGCTCGTGCCGGGCTGCTGGTAACGGCCCCAAGAGTAAGAGAATAGATTTGGATGTTTAAACATATTTTAAAAATCTTATTATATAATATTTAACTAAATAATGACCTACACATATGTAAAGCTATGATCTTACTCTTTACACTCATATAGGTCATATGCCGAAACTCAGATTGTATCTTGAAATTATATCAAACAGATATTTACAATGAAACTCGCATTGAGTCCGTATCTAAAAATCTATTTCACAACATTTCTTTCAAATGATGATTGTTTATCAAAAGCTACTTCTTACTCTTAGCACAGCTGATTTAGACGGTAGAAAATGTAAATACTGTAGGCCTACTGAAGAGGATTCATTTTATTTTCAAAGAAGGCTTGCGCGGTCTTAGTTTACTACTAAATACTACTCTATCAATACATAGTTCAAGTTCAAGTTTATTTGTCTTTTTCCCAAAATGAATGTAATACAATTGAACAAATACATAACATGTGACAGAGTACATAAAAGGAACAATTATTATAGGAACAAGTTCATATACAAAGTGCATTTGAGTGAAATAGAAAGACGAGGAGACCGTAAAAGCTTAGCTTGTAAAAGTCACTCCCTCAAAGCAATAAAATATTAAAAAAAACAACCAGGTTATAGTTATAGGCCTATATAATATAGTTTTCAAAAATCAATATTATACAAGAAATGTTCGCTTAAGTATATAAACAAAATAACTATAAACATGGTTTAACTGAATCATAAAAAGGGTGGGGAATAGAGACTTTATGTACAAAAGGAGGCGATACAAGAGTCATAAAAACATGGGGTATAGAAATGGAACGAGGGGTGGGAGAGGGACAGAGAGAGAGAGAGAGAGAGAAAGAAAGAGAGAGAGGGAAGAAAGAAAGGACATATTTTCACAGAAAGTATGTCCCTCCTCTCTGAAGGTTTCAGAAAGAAGAAAAAAAGAAACAAACCGATAACATTATATAAGCTGGCTACAGGCGAGAAAGGTAAAGAAAGAAGTAAAAGGTAAGTTGGCAGTTGCTAATCTATACATAGTAAATTGAGGACATTTTCCTCCAAACAATGCTTTCTGCAGTCTGTTATTTAACCTTTAAAGATTATGCTATGAAACCAAATTGGATGTTGGTGCTCAAATTATTAATAGCCCGACTCATTATGTGAAAATCACCA
This sequence comes from Strongylocentrotus droebachiensis, assembly GCA_035222895.1. Lineage (NCBI taxonomy): Eukaryota > Metazoa > Echinodermata > Echinoidea > Camarodonta > Strongylocentrotidae > Strongylocentrotus > Strongylocentrotus droebachiensis. The sequence goes on along the minus strand of JAVYIG010005115.1, from coordinate 82,966 downwards.
AGAACCACATCCTCCTTTAATTTGAAAGATAATATGAATTTAGTTAATTATAAATTATTTGTTATCAAAAGATCGAGGACCATCAGCCATATCTATGTTCATGATGCCTCCCCCCCCCCCAGCCCAAATTTACGCCCCTTCGATCCCTGTTTTTTCTCATCATTTTTAATTGTTATTTTAAATATTTCATTCCTATACATAGAGTGGAGATCATCATTATTTGGTTGCGGGGAAAGGGCTTTCAAGTTTTTGGGGGCCATGAGGCAAAAGGCTTTATAATGATAGTTACCGATGCCGTATAAGGAAAAATACAGGGAATATCATAAAAAGGGAGGACAGCACCTACAATTTTGTTTTATCTTAATCAATCATACCGATTCATGTACGTTCATCAAAGGTCACTTAACTGTAGTCTCCAAAATTATAAAGGGCACCAAAACACACTGAGGTGAGAGGGTCATATTTCTCTTTGGTGTAGTTATGCATAAAATGATAGAGGGGGTGTGGCCAGCTGCGCCCCTAAGTTTGCCACAGTGGTCGATTTAGAAAACAGTGAAGAGTGAAAGGTTGGCGGGATGGAATAGAGGAAGAGTAAATAGAGATATATATATATATATATATATATATATATATATATATATATATATACACACACACTGCATATATAGAGAGTTATGGACATCATTATTGTTAATTAAAGTACTTAAAACGCACAATAGCGATGATAACATAAATATATAAAGAGAGATATGGTGCGAGGAGAGAAGTGGAGAAGGAGAGAGAGGGAGAGAGTTTTGTGGTGGTGGTGGGGGGGGGGGGCAAACAAGAAATTCCCCGACTAATAATAGTACTCCAGCATTTGTAATCCGCCATCGATCTATAGTAAACTATTCTGAGGCACAGAGGGAGATTAGTACGGGCTTTGGCACGGCTGCCATTAATACGGTGCTCTATAACATTTCAAATCATTTTTTATACATAATCCAATAGATTTGTATTTATTATTAGCTGTGTTTTTTTTTGTTGGCTTATTGGAAAAATCTGTTGTAATCTTTTTCTGAAATGAATCAGGATTTTGTCATATGTACTTTGTTTACATTTAATGACAGGGTATATAATATACAACATTGCCTGTGATTTATGAACTCTGACAAATAGAAATATAGAATAAAAAACCCCAAAATGCATGATTATCTATCAATTGCAGGTACTGTTTGTGGAAAAATCTCTTCACTGTAAGAATAGATGTTATTATTATTAATTAGCATATGTTTTGTTTTTGTTTCATTTCTGTTTTGTTTTTGTTTCATTTTTGTTTTGTTTTTGTTTCATTTCTGTTTTGTTTTGTTTCATAAATGAACATATTTCAGCATTAATTTCGCAAAGAGTAATCTGTGTATGTTGAAGGGAAAAGAGAGTGTAGGAGCCTACTGATATTATCCTGTGACCATTAAGCAAAGATTCTCATAAAACCAACCTAAGGAAATTTCGATAGCCTCGTCCGTCACCATCTGAGATGCGACAACGTGAGAACAATGTGTTTAATACATAACATTACGACTTATACAGCCCTAACAAAAGGTTATTGAATTGCTCCTTAGATAATTTCTTGGAAATCTTACTATCCTGCATAATAACAATGTAGGCCTACTCAATGGACCTAGTATTCCTTTTCATTTGCCAAAGATCAACGCCTGGTGATATTAAAGGGGGGGGGGGGGGCAAGCCTATAGACTTGTGTGCGTATATGTATTTTGATATGATGTATGCGTGTTTCCTTCCTGAACCATGCAGTTTACTATCGAAGTATTTAATTCACCTCCATTGCTATATTTATGCGCAATGACATAGATGTAATCTACTTTGTATTAATTAGCTGTTGCTATGTTTTACAACGACCTGACAAACTCCTGAGTTCTCAAGACAAATCCCCAAACATCAAGCGTAAGACTCTTACGATTAATTACAAATTTGTATTTGATCGCAACTCAACTTTCTTGCCACGCCCTATTAGTAAGAGAGAGAGAGAGAGAGAGAGAGAGGGGGGGGGGGGGGGAGAGAAGAAAGAAAACTAGTTCTAGTTAACTAAATTTAATTGTTAAAACTTTAATCCTATCAAAATCCCAGGAAATGTAGGACTCTAGTGGGGCGTTCCAAAAAGTTGATTTGCAATCGATTACAAATGTTGCAACTTGCAATCAATCGGCAACATTCTTGCAACGCCCCATAAACAGGCGCGGATCCAGGGGGGGGGGGGGGGCGAGCGGGCCTTGGCCCCCCGGGCCACCCCCAAAAAACCTATTAAAAAAAGATTGTGACCAGAAATTTACCCTTTTTTTTGTCAAGGGAGTGGTGGTGTTGATTAAACAACAAAAAAGCGCTCCAGGGGCAAAGAAAACTACCGACCCTACCCCCCTCCCCCCCTCACTGAGCGAAATATCGGCCGGCACGATTTTCAAATTTCAGCACACTAAATTGATTTCAAATTTGCCCCCCCCCCCCCCCAAAGAAATCCTGGATCCGCGCCTGCCATTTTGATGTAGTGATGATGCTAGCAATCCAACACACATTGTATACATGTATGAGTAGGCCAATGCGATATCATGGGCAGCTTAAAGGAATTTTCTCAAAATTATAGATTATGTTTAAACGGATCCCTCGAATATTAGATCACAAAACATCTTGCAAAGTATTAAAGCAAACACATATAATTCTACGTATGAAGCTTATGATGAACAAAATATGTGAAGGTGTCATGTAAAAAGGAAAGAATTAATTTAAATCTGGTAGCTTTGGCCTACACCATGCAAGCTTTGGGTTATTGTATTCATTTTCTATATATACTTCGCATATTCAATTCAATTCAATTCAAATTTGTATAGATTTAACTCCAAACAAATAGGATCGTTCTCAATTTCTTTTTGTATACATTGGATAACAAATTCCAAAAATTATAATGTAACACTAATACATGTAGATAATCGTCAGAATGTAAGAGTAAAGATGACAATAACCAGGAATGATAGTAATGGAATATACATATATATATGTTTTATGATTACCAACCCATCCCCACGAGATGACCCCGACAACTCGACCCTATATCGCTTATATTCTTTAACAATTAAGACTTTTTAGGGTATAAGGTTTGAAAAAAAAGATTGTTCGCTCAGTCTAGAAACTCTGTATTGTCTACATGTTTTGAACTTGAGGCTCAAAACCGAATCAAAGTTAATTTGATTTAGCTGCAAAATAAAATATTTTGGAAAAGTGCCTTTCTCAGGCTTTCAGTCCTTCTACATGTATTCAAATTATATTTAATTTACAGATATATATACAAGTATATTCATCGTGACAGTTATGTTTTACGAAGCATTTATATATTTTTTTGAGGAATAATCGAAGAATTTACGTTTGTCTTTTAAGGGGATAAGCAATTAAAAATATCGTATTCGAATTTGATATTGTCCAACAGAGGGTGAAAACAAAATCACTATTCCCTAAGCCCAGAAAAAACTTCGTCGAGTTTACTCGTTTATGCAAACGATGCGTTTGCCTACTCACAAGTACCATAGTAAATGCATTTTTCGTGTATGTTGTGTAGAGTTCAGTATTGGTCGATGGTTTGAGCTGTCTTCTGACGTCACTGATAGCGCTTCTTCATGCAGAAAAACATGGCGTTACAATTTCTGCGTTACCTTTGTGGATACATAAGTAAAGCAGTTTTTAAGGAGTAAAGCAGGTCGATTTTTCTTTGAAATGGCCAGAGACGATTTCCCTATGCTTCAAAATACTATTGGAATGGCTCAGTTTGATGGAACAAGATGGAGGGATCCTGCTACTTCGAAGGATACTCATGGAAACCAGGCTGGAACAGCTGGCATGTCTCGCCTCGATGCCTCGCCCAAGAGCCCGTCGAGTGAGACCATACATTCGGGTCATTTTATGGTCAGCAACCCGCACAAAGTGAAAAAGAGAGGCGGCTACAATTTTGACGATGCGACCAAGGAAACAACGATAAATTACTCTTTTTCGGGGGATGACAGGCAGCTGGAAATAGATTCTTCTTTTGCTAAGCTTTTCGAATGCATGAGCTTGGCTTATCATGAGTAAGATTTTTTTCTCAATTTGTCAATCCATCATTCATCAATCGATTAGTCTAGATTCTAGATCTATCATCTAGATCTAGAATCTATCATTATTTGTTTTTATGAATGATGTCATGTCATAATTATTGCCTTTGAATACGATGTAAAATTAAAAAAATAAAATAAATCGCAATGACAAGCCACACATCACTCTTTAATGCCCCCTTTTCAGTCATATAAACGATGAAATGCTAATAGACAATATCAATGAGACAGTCTGTCACTCTGTGTTGTGTATGTGAGCATGAAAATGAAAGTATGAATTTCTAATTTCAATAGCAAATTTATTTGGGCTTTTTTGGCAGAGGCAGAGTGTTATTGTTACAGTTCCTGCATAATCATTTTGCCTTGCGCATAAACTAGTACTAGTACTAGTAGAAGGGATGAGAATTTAGATGACGTCATGCACAGCGAGAGTTTAAAGTAAAGTAAAGTAAGATTTTCAACATGGATGTCAATTTTGACCAATAATTTCCTGAAAAGGGACCATTAAACTGATTATTTCAGTCAAGTTGGTAAGTGGAACGATATATACATGTAATAGCCTAGGTCTAGGCCTAATTTTCAAAATGAGATGCACCGGATATGCATCCGGTAAAATATATAGCATCCGGTAAAATATAGTAAACTGGGCATAAGGAGACGACCCTACCCAAATCAGAGCAGGGAAAAAAATAATATTTATTTTTCGGGGGCTACTTTTCAAGCTTGCCTGCATAAAAATAACACTCTAAAATTTGTTTTGCATTGAACTCTATGCAAATTTACTGGGGCTCTTTTCTGATTTTCAGGGGCTGTTTTAGGCATTTCAGGGGCAAATTCGCCCTGAAACGAAAGAGACAGAAATTTTGGTCTACATGCAGAAAATCGGGGTTAATCTTTATTTCATTTTATGAATAGAGCTCCAAATGGGGTACATGTACATGTACATGTTCACTAACACTAGTGCTGTAGCTCGGAACCCAAAACCCGGACCCGGCCCGACCCGGCAATTTTCCAAATTCCTTAACGGGACCCGGAAAGGTCCGGTAACCCGGTGAGAGTTGGACTGAAATAATATTGACTAGATTCGATATGAAAGCTACTACAAACACATCTTGTGTGATCTACCGACCTTGTCCTGAATGGAGGAGGGCACATCGCTTCATTTTGTTTATCATGCTGTCTGTGAGTCCAGACATAAGTCCCAGGTCAGCATAAATTATCATCCTTAATCCACTCCCTAAAAAGATGAAGCATAAGGCTAGCTACATGTATGTAGGCATCCTAAAAAATAGCTCATTTCCCTGTCAGAGTGCCCATACAACATGCTCTACTATGATTGGTCTGTTTGTCTGCCAATTAAAAACAATAATTACATGTAAGGCACATGATATAGCTTAACCGATATTTGCATATATTTTGGAATTTGCGCATAGCAGGACAAAGGCTGCTTGTTGATCCTTTGAACCTTTGAACCCTGTTCAAAGAAACCGCGGTGTAATGTTACACCCAGCTGAGCCCAAGCTGTCTGGCATGCATCAATCTTTGACAGGGAATGTTTTTGTATTCTAAATTTTTGTGACATGATAGTGAAAGAGATATATCAGATGTGAATGAATTTTTTTGGGGAATCGAGAGACACAATGAAAGAAACTTAAAAGAGAAAAGAAAACATGAGAAAAACTACATTACGTAAATAATTCTGTACTTTTATTTTTTTTAAAGCAAGAAGTTCAAATTGATTTAAGGGGGGGGGGAAGGTTTTACCAATATTCGAAAGATGATTAAAAAAATAGAAAAAGAGAAAGAAGAGAGAGATCAAAGATGGAAGGAAGAGAATGATGGGTTAAATGTGCCAGTCGCTCGAGAATGGGAGACAGACAGAGAGACAACTGGGGGCAAGGAGAATAAAGCAAACTTTCACATGCACACGACGATCTCACAGCTCAGCATGCACAATACGTGAATTTGCCTAAACAGTACAGGTCAACAAACTTCATCATTTATGATTTGTCAGTACTGTGTGCCAGCGGTCACTGACAAGTTTAATTTATGCTGGCCTCACTCTCCGCCCACTCACAAGGACAGTTTCTGATTGGTCTGATCAGTCACATAAAGCAAACTTTCACATGCACAGCTCTAGTGCAGCACTTGCCTACACACAGGTCAACAAACTTCACAATGTTACTGATTCGTCAGTACTGTGCCAGTGGTCACTGACAAGTTTAATTTATGCTGGCTTCACTTCCCGCCCACTCTAAAACACATTCAATGCTAAACACATGCACACACAGATTTCAGGCACACATGCATGCACACATTAGCAATACACTGCATTGTGATGGGCTAGCTACCGGTATGGCAATCGTACGCATGGTGTGGCATGTTTACATTTAAGTTGACGGTTTTATCATGATGAAAGATAAGTAGATAACGAACAATGAGCTATTTAAAAACTTTTTTTTTTACTGCCGGGTTGTGTTACCGAGTTGACCCAATTCTGGTTAAAGTTCGGTCCGGAATTGGTCCGGCCCGAGACGCTCAACCCGGCGGGTTAGAACCCGGTAAGCCTTCCGGGCTACAGCACTAACTAACACTCTAGCTGATAATACATTTTGTAGATGTTCGATATATTTCAAATTTCAAAATGTTTCAAACTTTGGACAAAACCAATGGAAATAATGACCTCCATCTTCATGTACAGTGTACATGGAAAGGTGTGGTGAAGAAAGAAAGCAGTTAGGATGGTCTTAATATTGATGAAGACGCTCAAGACAAGAAAAATTGGAGGGAGGGAGTGTCATTGCACGAAAGTCATTAACCCCTTGTTGGAGGGAAAATGCTGACTTTACTGATGATGATGTACATGTAGACACTGACCAAGTCATAGAACCTACATGTAGGTAGTCTCCCATGTAGGCCTACATGTGAAAGTATTTCTCTTTGGGATTGCATCTTATTCTTGGATTCTCAAAATACTCAAAATAATGCTGAAAGAATTTCTTTTATTAAAGTTCATGAGGTGTGATGTCTGTGCTGAGTCTTTAGTGACCTAGGCATTTGTTGTTTAAATCCTATTTTCTGGTGATTTCCTGGAATTCATTGTGATGTACCGGTACATTAAACTCTCTGAATTTGTTATGTAACATGATCTGAAGTAGACTAATCTGAAGCTACTGAAGGATAGATATTTCAGGGATTATCATTATTTGTGGAGGATTGCAAGGATTTCTTTGGATTGCTTTCTTACTGAATGGCCTCAGGTCAGGCTAGGAATTTTTATTTTATTTGGCTACTTTTTCCAAAACCAAGGGGCTACTTTAAGAAAAGTGGGGGGGGGGGGGGGGGACTAAATAACATATTTCGTACAAATTTGATTGCTAGCAGTATGGCTAAGGAAAAACACAACATATTGTTACAGCTTACAATATGGCTTTTCAAAAAGTAGCCCCCACTTTTCTCAAAGTAGCCACCTTATTTTTGTTTTAAGTACCGGTAGCCCCCATAAAAAGAAAGTAATTCCTAGCCTGCTTCTGTTAGACAGTTTCACACCACACATCTTATGTATCATGGCTCTTTCTGTTCTCCTCAAGATACCTTCTTCTGCTGTCATCACTCTCAAGTTTCTGAACCATTTACCACACTGTTCTAACTCTATCTTGCTTTTTATTTTGAAGGTAAACCTAAAAAGGTACCTACATGTACCAGCTTGGATCAAGACCAGCTCATTCAACTAATATCAAACCCCAGTCTGCATCTTCTTGCCACTGCAAACTCACATCAACCACTTCTGTTGATTGTATCCCTAAGATAATAAAACCTATCAACCTTCTCAATATCTCCCTAGACTCCCTATTGTATCCCTTCTTGCTCCTCCACCACTCCATTTACAGGTATACTATACAAATTTACACTGCCTTGAGAGGTTCTGGTTAAAACTATGCTCAAGAGGTGACTCCAATAGTATTATTTGCTGAGGGGCGCAGCCCCGAAGCAAATGGTACTTTTGGAGTCACCGAGGCCCATAGTTTTAACCAGTACCTCGAATAGAGACATGGTATATTTGTTTTATATCCTGCATAAAAAAAAAAAACATTTTTTGGGAAAACAAAATTTAGAACAAAAAAAATGTCAATTTTTATCTAAAAAAGATTTAAAATATTTTGTTTTCATTCAATTATGATTTTGAAGAAAAAAAAATTCAATTAAAAAAAAAAAAATCCCATTTTTTTTCAACTCCCAAATAGTAAACCAAAATAGTACTCTCATATAGTACTTTCTAAAAATAGCTCAAATATTTCTGCTCATGTGACGAGCTCTCAACCAATCAAAAGCCAACAAATTTTATCCATTTCAGCCATTATTTAATACTGACCAGTAGGATTAAAAAAAAGAGAAGATATCTGATGACTGTGTAGAGTCCTAAATTTACTAGAGCTGGAATCACAAAAACATCAAATATAATAATATTTTTATTATTATGCCAATTTATGTCTGACATCCCATACTGCAATTCAATAATACTTGGTAAAGGATGGGACATACATGTACATATAATGTACTGAACAGTGAACAATGTAGACTGGCCATGACATATTATCTTTATACAAAGGCTATTGGATTAGAATGGCTTTACAATATATATATAACACATAATGCATTGTTATTGGGTCATGCAGTATGGGGGTCAAATATCGGTCAAATATCCAGTGATATCCAGTGATATCCAGTGATATCAGGTATTAACCAGCAACACCACATGTTCCTCTTTCTGGCAATTGTACATTCTGTTCAGTCACTGATAATTTGGTGACATCCCCAAACATGCCCTAAAGATAACATAACCTAAAGATAACGTAACATCAGAACTCAATGTATCGTGAAAGACCTACAGGTACACATAGGAAGGATTTAAAAAAATTGACTGACAGGAAAACTGATGAGAGAAGAAACATTCAAGGACATCTTTAATCGTCAATGTTTTCACAATATAGTGTGTTATAGTGTATTTCACATGAATTAAATATACACTGTAATTATGTACAATGAACATGACATGCATACTTGTACATGAAAGGGTATTGACCTGTTTAGAATGAAATTGAAAGCACGTTGTAGACAAGTCATATTGTGCAACCCCCCCCCCCCCCGAAAAAAACACAAAAAACAATTAAACAAACAACAACAACAACAACTTTATAAGTACTGTACATCTACAATACATTTATCATATTTCGCAGTTTCAGCATTAATTACAAGTTTACCAGTTATGGACTGAAGTTTTTGTTGTGGTACTGTAGCTACTGTATCTCTAGATTTTACAGTGACTTTTTTGTTTTCAAGAATCTACATGTAAGAGCAAAGTGGTTACTGGGTGTTTTGTAACTCTTATTTTGTACCACTAGTTAAAAAGCATTTTTTTCTTAAATTTAATTTTCATACAAACTTGTTTCTATAATTTGTAATTAGTGTGAGGCAAGTCATTGCAAATTCAATTACATGTATACATCTACATGTACATGTACATGTATCCTCCATTTTATTTAGTGAAAGAAAATTTAGAGTATATATTTTCTTGATCGATATTTTGTATGCAGGTTTTTTTGTATCTCGTATTTACAATGCTATATATCTTGCACTTACTGAACATGTTGGCTTACATGTACATGACGTACCGGTACATGTTAATTCTAAAAAAGTGTCCAGTCTTTAACCTTCAATTCGTCAGATTTTACACAAAGAAAGGGTTTATCTTTATATTTATTGTTCGCTTTTTACCTGGAAATTCAGTAATCTGTAGCTTTGTTAGTACATCAGGGCTGTATCTAGTCTCCTTATTTGCCCAGGGCAAAGCAACGTGCCTCCCAGGCTACGCATTTAACTGTTGATGCCGAAGTTCGGAGGTCAAACTGATCACTCCCTCAGCGAATGTTATAAAGGGCAGGATGTTCTTGTGCAAGTGCATATGTAGGCGTATATGTACATGTAACACCAAGTTCGCGTTATTGGTGAACTATTTATTCATAAGGGACCAGGAGACGATGGTTACAGATGTAATAAAAATTGGGAGATAAGAATATCAAGTCTTGCTAAATATTGAAGAATAGTGAGATACATACATAAAGTTCATGCATCAAATGATTGTACATCGTGGTGGAAAGCATCTACTGTACGTGTAGGCTACTCTCTCTCTCTCTCTTTCTCGCTCGTCATCTCTCCCTTCTACCTATTTGTTTCATGTAAATTAGTAAGTGAAGCATCTCATTTTTACTTTTCTTTGTAAATAATTAATCAAAGTGATAATAATGATATTGATAATTTTTAAAAATGATCATAATAATGATGATAATAATACAAATTATTATCTACATATACAAGTGATGCTTCCAAGTGGTACAATGGATCAGTGGATATATTTAGCGCAGTACCCGGATGACAGATCAATATTGTTTTCGTATTGCTCTGTCATCCGAGAACTTCAACTGTCGCTACAATATTGCTTGCTAATCGAAAATCAACAATACTTTCGCTGGTACCTGGTCACTGTACTCAATGTGCAAAACTAAATGTCCCTTCTAGCTAGCCGGCCTGATGTAGATGATAATAATAATATTGTATGGCTTTATATAACGATAATAATAATAATAATAAAGATGATAATAACAATAATAATGATGATAATAATTGTAATTTATAATATACAATAATAACAACAACAACAACGAGAGAAACAATAATAAGAATAACAACATTACATCTTGTTTACCTGGGTAGCGTCATCAGTATTAAGTTCTGTTCTACATGTACCTGAGGGCCCTGTATGCAATCATGTTATTACTAGAATTATTACTAAAGTACATGCAATACTGTGCTAATATAGGCGTACATGCATTGTACATGTACACTGTCACCACATGTGTTCATGTGTACATTATATTATGGAGTATAAGGTTTAGACTCAAGTGAGGTCCTTGCTATGTATGTGTAGTAGTGGGCTGGGTAATATGGCCTCCATTGAGAACTGACATTTAATACATGTAGATCAGACAATGTACCAGTGATGATCATAACAGATTAACTTGGCCTTTTTTCATTTGTAGCTCTAATGAACTGTAATTCTCTGCATCCTCACTTAGTCAATGCCATGTCCATGTACATTGTGTGTATATAGACTGACCATCAAGCAGTATGGTGAAAAATAAAGATAGAAGCAGTGAGCCATCTTGCTCTGGAAAGCTTTAAAAAAGTCATGGAAAACTAATAAAAAGATCGGATAGAAAACACACATGAAAAAAAGAAAACATACACAAATCACTGTGAAGATTTATTTATAAAATAACAAATCCAGAAACAGATTCTACAGTTTTAAGAAGAAAAAAAAATTTGTCAATGGTGAGATTATAGAAAATCATTACAAAGATGACAGATTTTTGTCTTCTTTCAGTAGTCAGTACCGGTACTCAAAACAGCCCTCATAATTTCTTTCCTTTCAAATCTGGTTCAAATTTTAAATGTTCAACCTTTTTATATTACTAATACATTTCCATACAATAATTGAATAACAAATATTCACTCATGTACTGTATGTTTACAAATTGATTTGTGATGAAAGAAATTTGACCGAAATATGGAGCAACAATCAAATAATACAAATTGAAGTGCTTCAGATTGTATTTCAAGGTTCATGTGTATGCTGGAATATTTACACATATGAAGAATTGGAGTACCGGTAGAGATATCCCCAAAGTTTCAAGATGCTTGTTGATAACGTGATATGTTTACTCTACATGTCATTGCAAGATAATTGAGCTCATGATAAAACCATGTGCGCATAGGAATTAGGTAGTATCAGTCTGACATGGTATATCAATAAAAGTTTGTGGGAGCTCTTTCTGGTTTTGTTGAAAACAAACATCCCCTAAGGCCAATTTGAATATATTTCAATTTTTTCCCCAGGCACTTTTTGAGATCATGTATACATTACCGTGTATTTGAGAGCTTACCGTACTAGAGCTCAATTGTTAACAACCATTCATACCATTGTGTCTGTGTGTGTGTGGATTTGTTTAGTTTGTAATTTTTTATTGTGACTCAGTGCATGTACATCTACATGTATCTAGGTCATGTACAGTACATTACAATCCCTTAAAAATGGCCCAAGCCAAGGTTGTATTATTTTGGGTATGCCCCATTTTACTACATGTAATAAAATAAGCATTCTACCATTCTAGATTATTCAAAAACTTCTTTAATAATAATAATAATAATAATATTTAATTTTTATATAGCGCTTAATACAAATGTCTCTAAGCGCTTTACATATATTTGGCATAAGATAATAATAATTAAGAATTCTGTATATTCGTACATACAGGTACGTGTACTTGTATTTTGTTCATGAATCATGTCTTAATAAGTGCAAAACCCTTTTGGATAAATAAAAGAGAAACGATAGATTGTATTTTATTTTGTTATTTGTAAAAAGCAAACAAATTCTTTTCCCAACTTCCCATTGAAGTGGAAATAACTTCTTAACACATGGCCTTGTACCTGTGAAATCAATTTTTCTTTGATTGCTGCAAACATGCAATAGAATTATAGATCAGTTATTAGGTCCTAACTTTGTTATCTAACATCTAAATAAAACTGGCATGTGCCCAAGTTCATGGTGCATTTGCATTGAGGTGTGCTTCAGTTTTTTTTGGATTTAAAAACAAAAAAAGTACTTGTTGAACTCTTCCAAAGATCCACATGTAAAATATCATTAACATTTTGGCATACATTGTATATAATTATGCCTCTACATGTGTATTCTTGCTTGAAAACTGAAAAAGCAAATAAACAAACAAATGCATGTACTGCACTGTACATGTGAGTCCAGACATTCAATATCAGAAAAGTTGTATGGTATGACATGTTTACAGAGAGAATCTGTGCCGATGATTGCTGACAATGGCTGGAAGTAGAGAAAAGGATTACCGGTATTGAATGCATTATATGTACATGTATGTAATGCTTATCGACTCTTAGTTGCAGTAGTGTTGGGGTCTGTAAATGATACTCAAACAAGAATTAAAATGTAGCTTGAATCAGAGAGAAAACAAAATACAAAATGTGCATGCAAGTAAACCAATAGTCAAGGCCCACTGTATGAATGATACAGAGAAGTGCTACAGAATCATTTCTCTGCAGGACTAATGTACAATAAATATCAAGGGGCTTCAAACACATTACACGGATGAACATGTACAGTATGCACAGGAGAGGCATATTAATCATTGCATTTCCCTGCTATGCTGGGTTGGCTTATTTCCAAAGATCCTATAGTGTGTGTCCTCTACAGCCTTTACAGGTCAATTGCCTGCAATGTTTGGAGTGCGTACGGTAGTTAAGGCTGGTTCGCATATGATGGGGAAACCATGATGGTTTTTGATACGTTTACCATATTTTTGTTTCTTCACTTGTAAATGAATGGCAAGTACAACTGTAGGTAGCTGCACACAATGACATGTAAGGTCCTATATTACATGCACATTGTGCAAACATACACCTCTGAAGCGTATTACACTTATACAGTACAAAATGCTGTGGTTTACTACGTCATACAGTGTTTTTGTGAACTAGCCTTAATACAGGCCTACAGGCCAATCAAATAATGTAGCACTATGAAGATCGGGTGCTAGATTGCAAAACTGATGTTTACAAATTTGATGATCTTTGATGCAATGTACATGTTACGTACATTGTAGTTCTCTGTCTTGTGTCTATTTTTTTTAATCTGAGAGCAGAATATGAAGAAGTGCTCAAAGTTAGCAATAAATCCCAAATTGTGTAAATGGGTCAGCTTGTTGCATCAACCTGCAATCAACCAACAATGTAATAATGGGCTCTTGTATAGTGTTCCACAATTTTTTACCCTGTCTTATCATCTCTCCCATTACATGTAGTTATGGTGCTCTAGCATATCAGGGAATTAATTCCTGCCAGGTACATGTACCTATCCTACACCTGGGTTGAGTGTGGCAAATGTAGATTACTGTCTTGCCAACTGATGTTGTGGCAGGGATTTGAACCCAGCACCCTGTGGTTCTCAGTTCGGAGACTATCTACAACAAGACCACAACACCCTGTAGGCCTACACGGAACATGTAAAGAACAAGGATGTGCTTAGCCTATAATCTAGGCGGAGTGCCGAGCTTTTTTCTTTGCTGCTAGACTAACCTTAAGCAGAACGTCTGATACGGATAGACTACGAACCGTGAATCGCGAAGCGGCTCACCGCCTATAATCACTGGTCTATTCATGAGGTTTTTTCGTACGAAAAACTGCCACGGATTCATGGTCGATAATAAAAAAACAACGACTAAAGCTAGACCAGTGATTATAGGTGGTGAGCCGCTTCGCGACTCACGGTTCGTAGTCTCGCCGTATCAGACGTTCTGCTTAAGGTTAGTCTAGCAGCAAAGAAAAAAGCTCGGCACTCCGCCTAGATTATAGGCTAGGATGTGCTCAGCCCCCACCCTCCTATGCAGCCAGACTACTGTATGTGGGTCTAGTCTGCAAGCACAGACTCTAGTGTAAAATATCCATGTTTACATGTTCAGTATTATGACCTCACGAGTAGGTCAACTTGATTGAAGGTCAGCTGTGTTTAGGACTGGGTTGGATTAGATGGAGTACTGTGTGCATAGGAACATGATACCTTTCTTCCAATCATTAACACCTGGAGTAACTCTAGGATAATACAGTTGACAGTCACAACACTTGACAGGTGTTGACCTGTGTACTATTAAAGTGTACTAATAGTGTACTAAGTGTACATGTATGTACATGTGCAATGAAACCTGTCTATAAAGTCTGCTCAAAGGAGACTAGAAAAGTGGTCTTAATATGTAGGCATGTGGTCTTTGTGTACAGGTTTATGTAATGCATGTAGGCTTTCAATGGCAAAGCCTATAATAAATTTTACATACACTCTACATGTACTGTACATTACATTTATGTAGTATAAATCATGATACATGTTTATTAAACTGATAATTAAATTGTAGCACATAAAATTGTATTTTGAAAAGGAGGTTACTGGGTGTAAAATATGCTGTAATTATTTTTAATTAAAATTTCTTAATTTTATTTTGTAGATGCGTCATAGTGTCACCGAAATGGAAGACTTTTAAAGGACTGAAATTGACTTGGAAGGACAAGATTCGACTCAACAATGCAATTTGGAGAGAGTGGCATAACCAGTGTAAGTATCAATAGAAATTCAATATCTTAAATTTCATGCAAAAAATCAGTTGTTCTTTAGTTTAGGTACAACAGTTTTAAACTACTGGTATGTTATGAATTGCACTGAAGGTGTTCATGTTCATGTTCATAATCATGTACATACAGTACGATGCAGTATCTTGTATGTATCTGTACACATTGTGTAATGTGTATACACACACATACTACAAACCTAATGTAAATACTTCATTTCAAGAATCCTGTGTCCAAGTGAAGCACAGTATTTAATCATACATGTACCACCTGTCCGACATTGGCTTGATTGCATTCCATCACAATGACTTACTCTGAAATTGACGTCAGTAGACAAAGCATAACAATACCAAAAGGATACATCATTGAATATGATATGCCCACTCTATTACCTCAATGTAAACAGCAGAATAATGAACAACGTGTACGTTTATAGACCAAGCGTTTCAGACCAAGTATAATCATTTCGGCCTACAGCTGGACTTGGAGGTCAAGGCCAGATTGACAATTGATGGAAGGGTATTCCTGATGTGGTTTTAGACAATAGGAAGTGAGACAATGTATAAAAAGAGACTTTACAAGCAATAATTTGTTGCTGGCAACAGTCTGTTGTGGTTGCATTGTTTGCATTATAAATATACATGTACATGTGTAGTCCTCTGTGTTCTGTTGAAGCTTTGTGTCGGCCTATCCACTTTAGATTTATTGAATCAAATTTATTTGCGTATTTAAAAAATAAATGTTTTATTGCCTTTAGATTTCCTTTATATTCCGTACCTATACAGTTGTAGGATGGTCACATGTGTACCGGGTAAACAAAAATGGAACCTTCTTGGCTCTTGCACTTACAAAAGATAAATTTCGCTATCAAACTTTTTATAACGTGCTCTGTGAAATTTACAAGGAAAACAGAAGAAGAATGAGGGGAAGAAAACTAATGTTACTTTTGATTGATTTGAATTGACTTGCAAGTGCTCTTACTGTACATGTACCTAGCACTTTTCAGGTCTTAAGAGCAACTTTGTTGAAGAAATACAACTGTGCATGAAATTTGAATGATTGTTTTCATTTGAAATGGGCGTATTTAATATCCATGTATCCATGTACATACAGGCTAAAAGTTCAAGTACTCATGTTCATGATATTTCATATCCCTGGAAGAAAAAAAGAAAAATAAGAACAGTAAATCACTGTGCAGCTATTTTCAGCTTTATTGCTTTTACATTTACTGGTAGTTAATTGGGCATTTGGAACACTCACATGTACTTGTAGTCCTGAGTGTTCAATCCTTGAACTCATTATTTTCATTTACTTGTTTGTTCAATAACGGCCCTGAATGTAAAAACAGAAATGGGTTAATGGTCTATAATGCTCATGCTGTAAGATAGTATTTTGTAGCGATTAGGATGTTATGATTTCCACCCAAACCACAACCATTCCCAGGTCTCTAAAGTAACATACAATGTACATGTACCCAAAATGGAATTCAACTGGGACACAACACAGCATGACATTAGGCCTACATACATGTACATGTACATGTACGTGCATGTGCATGTGCATCTGTCATAATGTGTATCCTGGTTTCCTCTAGGCTTGGGATATTGTATGTATGTACACATACATGTACATGTACATGTGCATGGCAGTTCATATGAATTAAATCAAGGTTTATTAAAAAAACGTGTGTCGCAGCATAATGGCTGAATTGATCATGTGTACAAATAAAACACTCATTGCATATTTATGCATACATGTACATGTATGTGCATGTTCATATGCATAGGGATTGTTGTATCCATTTTTTTTGTATCTATTCATAGTGGACCATAGAAGTACATGTACATGTTATCAAAAGAATGGAAACAAAATATCTTTTGAAAACCATGATTTTGAATTTTTAAATAAATTGGTTTTGTAAAAATTGCAGATTTTCATTTAATGCCTTGCATTAAAATAAATGACCTTTAGATAAATGTTAATTCCTTTATGATAACATTTTTATACAACAAAAATAGGTGCGATAAACCATTGAGACACATGTAAATTTAATACACACATTTCAATGTGAAATGCCGCCCAGGTCTGTTGATCAGTCCCATTTATAGGGCATAGGCAGCTGCTGTTGATGGAATAAGAGTCATCAGGGCGTATGAACATTAGAGTGTCAATGCATTCGTGAAAAGAACTGTTGGGCGTAATATTCAACAGGCTGATAAAGAGATCAACAATCAAATCTGATTTATTTTCATTTGGAGTTTCGCAGAAGAAAGGGTTTGTTAAGAGTGCTTGAGCTTTTGTCTGTCTCAACCAAGGGCAAGTACATGTATAAAGATTTTAAGATGTATAGGTGTTGTGGTCGAGTGGATACGTCGCCGGACTGTTGATCACAAGGTCCGCGGTCCGAGTCCCGCCGCCGCACTCATGTCCTTTGGTATAAAGACATTGATCTACATTTGCCACACTCCACCCAGGTGAAGTACATGTAAATGGGTACCTGGTAGGAATTTATTCCTTGACATGCTAGGGCGCCGTATGGCAGCCGTGCTAAAGCCAGGGTAATAATCGGGAGCGCCAGGAGGGTAAAATCTGACTGACATGAGCAATATACAAGAACCCATTATTATTATTATTATTATAATGATAATAGTATTCATTCACAGGGACTTTTAAATAGAGAACTTGAAGCATTAGTCATTAGTTATTAGTCATTAGTTATTTGCGATCATCACTGTATAATATTACACCCAACCCTTTTGAAGTATACCCCATTGTTATTTAATGTGCTCAAAGTTTACACAATGTACACCTACATGTATATGTTTTTTTTATTTCTTTTATGAAAACATGTCTCAATAGTAGTTCATAGATAAACCAAAAGGCTATTAAACACTGTCGCTCAACTTGTAGACATACATGTACTATGTAATTGCATATTTGCTGTCTTAATTTCTTTTAAGGCCTACCGTATTACATTTGTACATGTTTATTTCATGTGTAAGGAAATGTCTGGTTTCAGGTTATGTGGTGCAAGCTTTGTTCTCAAAATATAGGCTGTCTTCAAGTTTCGATGTGGTCATTCAATGTTTTCCTCAGTGGAAATTATGCATTTTTACAGTGTACATGATATGTACAAATTTACTTTGTAGTATGATGGAAATTGCCAAAATACATTTACATACAAATGTGCATTGAATTAGAATGGTATTAATGTAGGAACTAAAGTACACATTGTAGGCAGCCCCAGTTCCAATAAATTCCACTACAGATGCTCCATGCATGGACTCTTCTTGTTTCATGATGGGTTGCGTTTATCTAGGAAATTTTTGGCTAGAATCAGGTTTCTCAAACGTCTTTCAGGCAAATTTAGAAGTAGATAAACGCAAAGCCTTTTTCAAACGTCTTTAGATATATATGGGCATATCAAAAGACGCAAAAAGGTGCGTTTTGTATGTGACATACAGCCAGAATCACGTTTCTGAGAGGTCGATAAACGCAAAGCTGTTTTGAACGTCACATACAAATAGGACCACACAGGTGTTGTGTACAAGCATGTGTGTGAATTTGACCTCCGAGAAACTGTCTGCTTCCCGGGTCAAAACAGCTGGGCAGACACAAAGCCTTTATTTTGAATCGTGAAGAGTAGATAAACGCGACATCCCGCAAATCACGATCGTATAGTGGGGTATGATAGTGGGGTTCGATAGTGGGGTACGATATGTACATATCTAGTGGCAAGCCTAGATAAACGCGCTCTAAGTCTACACATACATGTACAGTGTGTACTGCTATAACTCAAAGTTGATGAGTAAATAGTCTGCAGGCACAGACTTTGATTTGACATTCAAACACAATTCCATGAAGTCTTGATCTGAGCCTAGCTCTTCCAGTCTATGGCTTTGTCAGGAGCAGCTATAGTACAGAGTCTATAGGGTGCAGTGGACAGTGCAGTCAGTATAGTCTCTAATTTCAGACACTGTTATGCACAAGGATTGACAAGGGTCTGTGTCTGCAGACTAATGAGTAAGGGGCTTTCCAGGAACTTGTGTATGAGATAATAGCCATAGCTTAAAATGTGTGTGGGGTGTGTGTTGTGTAGTACACAAATCATGTTATGTCCAAGCTCATTGTTTATATGCCCTCAGCTGTGAGATCTAGTGTGGTGTGTTTATGGGTGTGTTGGGGGTGTGTTGGTTGCTAGTCTACAAACACAAGACTCTAATTCAGGCCTTCTCAACTAGTTTCTTAGAAGCGCCAAAACAAAAATTTATTGAGGTTGAAGTGCCAACCTGTATGTTTGATGACTGTGTTTCGAGGGAGCGTAGCGACCGAGCCGATAGCGGGTGCGGTCCAGGGGGCGAAGCCCCCGGAAGCTAGTGGATTTTAGGGCTTTTTTAAGGCCCAGATGTCGCAATTTTAACACCTTTTTGTTCCATAAAACATCAATCATAATTTCATATTGATGTGAATTAATTAATACAATTCCTGGCTAAAATCTACACTGGAAGTTAATTTATATGTAGTTATTTTGGTGCAATAAACACGGAAAATGTCAAAATGAAGTCAAATAAAACAAACAAAATGGCTTGCTAACATTTTGGGCTCAACTTTTTAGTTTTTTTATTTTCAAATATTCTTTTTTTTTATTTTTTCTTTCTTGAATTTTATTTTTTTTAATTATTTTTTTTAATTATTTTTTTGGAACAGCCGCGCGCCACTCTGACTGACCGCAAGCGCCACGAGTGGCGCGCGCGCCGCCAGTTGAGAAGGCCTGCTCTAATTCAACACTTTACCACAATACCTAAAGCATTGAGCATTGAGTATACATTTAGATCCTTCAGTTTCTGGTTATTAGTACAGAGTCTATTGTAGTCTTGAAGTGCAGACACTGTTAAGCACAATGACTAATAAGGGTTTGTGACCGCCAGCTAGATATATACAGTCTGTTGAGCTATTGTACAGGTGCTTTGCAGTGCTCCAACGATGCACCCCAAAGCCACAAAAAAGTTGCTTGATGTAATTTTTAGTTAGAGCTCAATAAAGAGGTTTTTGGTAAGCATGGCCAAATTTTAGTTTTCATAGTTTCCTGAAAGAGCATACATTTTTCTGTAATTCAAAATTGGGAGCCCCGAAGAATCTAAAAATTATATTTTTAGCAGTGTTTTGGAGACCTACATTTTTCTGATCTTGAGTTTGTTGTAGTAGTTTTTATTTATTTATGACCCAGGCTACCGGTCTCAGTATGATCTCTGATAACTTTAAAACAGAGTAAGCTGGTGCATTGATACGTACATGACTTGTACACAAAATAAAGAACAAGATGCGCATAATCTATGTGCCAAGTTTGAAGACGATTTCACTATATCTTCACAGAATTTCATAGAGTTTTAATCTTCCTTTTGACACCTTGCATTATGTAATACCTCGGGAGACAAAGTTCTCCAGACTTTTTATGCGTTCCGTTGAATGCTTTATGGAATTATGTCAGAATAGAGTCTGGCCTCGCAGACAACTTTACATGCATGTGGAAGGCGAAGGCCCTTGTTACGAAAGCAGAATCTCAATAGCTCTATTCTGAATAAAAAAGAAGTGTTATCCACAGATCGATTGTTGAGGCATGCATTGATCTGAGGCAAAGTACAATCAAATATATCTGAATAAAAAAGAAGTGTTATCCACAGATCGATTGTTGAGGCATGCATGTACATGTACATGCAGCTGTGCTGGGTGTGTGTAATGAACTAATGATTCTCTTGTGGTATTGCTCAATCAAATCGGTATGGATGAGAATTTGCAAGCCCAGTCATGCAATGTTGCCGAGTTGTTAAAATGTAGCGACCATATGTTGACAAATATCGTCTTTTCTTCTTCCATTTTGAGTACATACCTCTTTACAGAGTATTATCGTACTATACTGGGGTGTGTGCAGGTGGCCCACTACACCGGGGTTTCTCCCTACTCTTAAATACGAATTATGCAGTGGGTTTTTAACATGCAAACGTAGTGACTCTTTTCTACACGGGGCCTCCATTTAACGTCCTATCCGAGGGACGGAGCGTTTTCCACTTAACATAGCCTGCGTCTATGAACAAAGGGGAGGGGCATGCTTCAGTCATCCGCCTGGGTGGGATTCGAACCCAGGATCTTTGGTTCGACAGTCAGACGCTTTACCGACTGAGCCAACTCGCCTTTTTAGTGTAGAAGTGTAAAAAATATATGATGAGTAAAGAGGGGAGGGTAAGTCCATCCTGGTTTTAATAGGAGCAGAAAAATGGAATAGATATTTTCTTTATACAAGGGTTGTAATTATTTTGTTGCAATAGCGTCATGTTTATTTAGGCTGAATGTATGATTGAAAATATTCTTGATGGAAAATATATATTTTTGAATTTGATTAGTACAGCGCAAACAGGAGGGGACCTTGCAAGATACATGCATACAAATTAAAATGGTTTTCATTCAAAATTAGTATGATTGACTGATCTATAGTAACATTTATGCCCTACTTGCATGTCCTACATTAAAATAAAAACATGTACTGTACCTAAGTGCATTCTAATACATGTACAGTGTACATATAAAAATGAATACCTCCCTGATTACATTTACATACACTGTACATAACTTTTAAAGGGATAGTTGAGTTCTGTTGCAGAGGGTGCTACACACAATTATTTTTTTGTGAGATAATGAAAAACTGAGTGTCAAATTTGAAAGAACTTACAATTTAAAAGACAAAATCATCTTTGTTTGATCAAAATCGGTTCAAAGACGGCTGAAATATCCATAAATATAACGATTTCTAATACTTGTGTACCACCACAAATATTAGATAATTTGAAAAAGCCGTTGAAGAAATGAAATAGTGCCTTTTACGTCGTATTTCAGCCAATGTCGATGTTGGCTTTTTTTGTTGGTATTTTCGTGTTGGTTTTATTACGCACAACCAGCCGGCCCATGTATTGTTATTTTTAATTAAATAATTAATTAATGGTCACCATATTTTTTTGAAAGTGAAGCTTAATTGGTATGATCGTATTGGCTAAATTTCACACATTTTGGGGTCTAAAATTACCTTCATATCAGTTTAAGATTCTAAAAGGGCACTAGAAATGTCAAAGATAAAAATAAAAGCAATAACCACGCACTTTGAAGGCATTTGCGGTCTGAAAACAGAACTCAACTACCTCCCTTTAACTATCAAGTACTAGTTCAGTTTGTATCGATCCCCAACCTGGCAGTCAATGACTCAATTCAGAAATGCCCCCCTATTTACCATCCAGGTCCTTAAAAGGGGGTAGGTCACGGAATGACATTGACAAGGCTTTGCAGCTACAAACACGCTGATGACACAGATAAACCCCAGATGAGGGTGGAGGGTTTTTTGATTTTTAGTCACAGGAAAGTTTTCAGGAAGCACCTTATTATCACAGGCAGAATAACATCGTCTCTGTCCTATCTATAGGACCACAGTGTCTCAATGTCACTTTCACCAGGGCCGGGGGTGTGAAAGTACAAGGCCTCAATGTTAAAGGCGCTGTTCAATATTATGACATGGTAGTGAAAATAGTGGAATCATTGTCAATTAGTCCTCAAGAAGTAAAGAAAAGTGCAAGGCTCCTATTTTAAAGGTACTGCTCAACATTTTGACATGGTAGTGAATATTTGTCCAAGAAATAAGAAGAAAAAAAGAATGAAAACAAAAAAGATCTCATGGATATTTCAAGAGAAATGACCAATGTTTTTAGTTTAAGACTTTTAACAACTGTTGATTTTCAATACGTGTAATAAGAATTTATTTGTAAAGTACAAATAAACCCTAATCAATTGATATCATCTGATACGTACATGTATTTTGATTGCACAGGGATTATTCATGAGATATTTGTTAAACTGTTACCTTCCTGTTTTTCTGTTTGTATTATAATTATTTTTGTAAACCTCATATCAAGATGGACTTCTCTGTGCAAAAATATCAAAAAGATGAAAAAGAAGAAGAGGAGGAGGAGGTGGTGGTGAGAGTAGTTCAGAGTATTTGTATAAATATTGTTGCTCAAAAAAGGAATGCAATATCTTAAATGGAAGGAACTTCCTTTGAAAGGATGTTCCTTCCATTTAAGATATTGCATTCCCTTTTTGAATTTGGTTACAGTCCAAACAACAGCCTACAAAATAATCCTCACCATTTATGCTGCTGTCCTAAAACCATTAAACACACCAGTTCAGGTCATGGTAAAGTAATCAGGGCGTTGTTTCCGCGAAACTGCAATTAGTACAAGTTCACTGACATCCCATTGACATGTGTGTTTATTTTGATACATGCATTTCAATGAAAAGTGGGTGAACTTATGACACTTTTGTGACACAATGCCAGGTTATCTGCTGTTCATATCATGTGACTAACTGTGGACCAATCACATCTTTGTATCTGTAAGAGCTATCAAATTAAATGAAATATGCGCAAAATAATCCAATGTTATCAAAAATTTATCAATGGAAAAAGTATTAGTAGTGGAAAAAAGATTATAAAGTAGTGTACCTTTAATCTCTTGCTATTGGCTTGAACTCCACTTCACCGGTGATCCAGACTTGACCTTTTCGATTAAGTTGTTATGGCAAATGTTTATTAAACTTAAAGATCCACAATAAGATACAAACAGTGGGTTTACTGTATTCAGTTATAATAATGGGGGAGGAGTAAACATGTTTAAGGCCTGGAGTTAATAAAGAAAATAAAACCTTTAATAGTTGAATGTTTTTTTTTAAAAGAGCAGTAACTTGTAAATGATAGGAAATTGTATGCAATTAAAAGGCTTTTTAAAGTGTTCATGTACATGCAGTGCAAAATTTTGACAATGTTCGGCATGCAATGAAATTGGTTTCTCCTCTTCAAGTGTACATGTACATATGTACATTTAGGCCCTTTGTGATAATTTGTTCTATCTTTTCCACCAGGGCCCCCTGTATTTATACAGCACAACGGTATAAATGCATTTAATACATTAATTATATTTACATGAAATACAACTGCAAATCACAGAAGGTCAATTTAGTGGATACATATTTGCATTGTACATGTACCACTGATATACTTCAAGTGCAATGTTTGTACAATATGCCCTTTATGTGGTCCTCAAATCGATAACAGAACCTGACATGATTTTGATATCATTAAATTTTCATTTGTTGTTGTTTTGATTGCAGTTATCTTGGGAAGGAGACCCCTTATTTGTCAGTTTTCTTCGCCGCTGATTGACAGTTACACTGCCCCACAGGTAAGCTCAACATCAGCAAACCACTCCGGCCTTAGCCCTCCTCTGTCTTTATGAGAGTCTAGGGATAAGACTATGATTGCATGTCAACAGAGATAAACCCTAAGACCTTTTAATAGAGGTTGCAAAGTGACCTGGTTATATCTATTTACTGGAAGTCAACCACAATTATATTTGTTTAACACCTGGCAGAGCTGCTCACATGTACAAGCACATTGTATTAGTTACACTTTTCCTTTTTTTCCTTCTTTATATGCAGTCAGCATTTGCTTTAGATTTAGTGGGACATACATGTACCGGTACACTACTGTCAAGGCAAATGACAAGCTTTGAATTATGAATAAAAATGGCAAAAATTCATTGCAGATATAATATCATATGAGGGAAATAATCTCAAATTACAGGCACAAATAGTAGCACCAAGTGCCGTTTTGTGAAATGGTACTCCTACAAATTATAGGCAAATGTCACAGATTGTAATTAAGGGAAATGGAACAAATTCTTGACAAATGACACAATTTATTATCAAGGGAAACAAAATATTTTTATTTAAAAAAAATAGAGAGATGGAGAAATAGTAAATGAACTTAAAATCTAGAGACAATGGCGACAAATTATACAATGGTCAAATGATAAATTTGAAATACATGTATTTATTGATGTAAAACCTTTTTGATCAAGCATGGTTCCAACTTCGAAGGGAAAATTGAAATTGTAAATTTGTAGCATAGAAATTCCTCTTTTTTTGGTCCATAGGAATTCTTTTTTAGGGAATTTTTAGGGAAAAAATAGGCAATCTATCTCTTTCATCATTTTTCTCCCAGATTCAATATTTTTCCATTCGTCCTGACCTCTATGAGAGTTTTCTAGAGATGTACTGCTCTCTACTTCAGTCTTCAGGCGTTCAATCAATTACTTTTGTTTTGTTTTGTTTTACTCCTCGCAAGGCTGTCATTCTTGAAGGCAAGTACTGGAAGCGAACCTTGTGTGCCGTCGTCAAGGAGTACCAAAAATGGCGGGTTTTCTACAAGAAGAAGCTCAGCCATGCAGGGCTACTGGAAGAAGGGAGTCTGGAGGACTTGCTCAATCGGGAGGTAATTCAAAGCTCAAGTTTCCCCCTCCCCCTCCCCCTCTGCCCCACACTGCAGGGGGGGGGGTAGATGTTTTCTAGAGTATTTCCATGCAAATTGCTATTTTAAAAGTTCATATTTCTGTTTTAAAAAAAACCCAGAAAACATTCGATCGCACAAGCTCTTCCATTGAAATTGTGTTCTCACATTTACTGAAATAGGTTTTTGTTTATGTTTCTCTGTTAAGCTCAAGATCTCATGCCACTTTTTGTAAAGGCCACTCCATTATTCCTTAAAACCTGACAATGACTTTAGTTTTTCCCCTTCTCTCTCCACCATGTTTCCCATCTGCCTCTCTGCTCTCCCTCTCTCTCTCACTCTCTGTATGTCTGTCTCTCTCTCTTTCTCTCTCTCTCTCTCTCTCTCTCTTTCTTTCTTTCTTTTATTACCTCTCTCCTCCCCCTCTCTTTGCCGATGAAAGCAGGAGCAGTTCCAGAACCTGAGCAAGACCTTCCTGGACACCAGCTCGGACGAAGGGACACCCATGATCCTGGACGAAGAGACGCTCCTCTCCGAGTTCTCGGACACTCTCTTCACCAGCCTCAACCCAAACTTCCCCTTTCCGAACCCCAAGGAAATGGGTAAGCTAGAGTTCAAAAAGGTTCACTCGCCCAACAAACTGTCAGAAGCAAAATTAAAAATTGTGTGTGCTATTTCAATGTTAGATAATAATAATATATTCCGCTTTGATATAGCGCTTAATAAATCCACGATGTCTCTAATCCTTTCAGTCGTTAGCCCCACGTCTCTGGAACAAACTCCCCTCTTTCTTTAAATAAGAAACAGTACTTCACTAGATTTCTTCAAAAAACAACTGAAAACTT
This sequence comes from Strongylocentrotus droebachiensis, assembly GCA_035222895.1. NCBI lineage: Eukaryota > Metazoa > Echinodermata > Echinoidea > Camarodonta > Strongylocentrotidae > Strongylocentrotus > Strongylocentrotus droebachiensis. The sequence continues at coordinate 56,348 of JAVYIG010005115.1, read as the reverse complement.
ACCTGTACAACTCCTCTTAAATTAAGTCTAAGAGAGCAGCGCCTTGTAACCTTTGGAAAAGGCGCTCTATAAATCCAATCATTATTATTATTATTAAGCGCTTTACAGATATATATCTACCAAATGTAAAGAAAGTTGTCAATTTCTAAATGAAAAAAAGAAAGAAGGACCATAAAATACTCAAATTCATGGAAATGAACATCCCATTTGGAAAGGATGCCTAGTTACAAATAAATTATTCAAGATATTTTTGTAGAGTTGTGAAGCACCAAACATGAATCACTGAAATACTAGTATGGTGCATAAAATTCCTCAGTCTATAGCAAAATTTCTGGTTAGTACTATTGCCCCATTTTTAATTGGGCATTATGTAAATAGGGGATGTTTGTTTCCATGAATTAGGGTATTTTCCAGTCTGCCTTTTGTTTTATTGTTGTTTTGAAATGGTTCATTTTTACTCCCAGTAGTAATATTTTAACATATTTTTCCCCTATTTTTTTTTTCTTCATTTGAGATTGCGCTTCAATTTTAAAGTTAATCAGGATTGAATGGATAAAATATTGACTTACGGTGGAATTCATGAACATTCCCACGCAACTCCCTGTAGCATATGAAATACAATCAAAGCAATTTGTCCCTGGAAAGGATTGGTGGAAAATGAGTACACAAATGCCAATTTCGGTTACTAGCTGGAATGTGATATGCGTAATACCCCTTCACCAGTAAATTTTGTTGAAATTTTAGAAAAAAATTGTGGTTAAGCAGTGGAAGTTTGCCAAGTATGAATTCCTTCCTCATCTACTTTACTGTAGAGAGTAGAGGGCAATGCAGTGTGTATAGTTTGAATCAATATTTTTGTGTTACCACTTACCTCTTACTTTCCTTTTTATGTTTTTTCTTCTGAACCACCATAGCTCATGCTGGTATGAATGCAGACATCATTCAGCCCGGCTTGGTTCAGCTGCAGCCGTCACTGGATGATATGATGGATACTTTCGAGCCTTTACCAGGTACAAATCAGTTTCCCCTTTGCCCCCTTTTTTGGTGGGGGGGGGGGGGGCAGGGGGAGGGGAGGAGCAGGCCATAAAACTGAAGATTCTCTTAGAAGTCAATAACAGAAACAGTTGAATTTGGCTTAACCCTATTTGGCCCCCCCCTCGACATTTTTCGCGATAATTTTTTAATGCTAGAAAATCTTGCACTGAAATTTTGTGGGTTTTTTCTTTCGAGTCTTGCGCATCTTTTGAAAGAAATTTTTCGAAAATCGGACCTACCATTACAAAGTCACGTGTCGTTTTGTCTTTGCGTGTCAGCCCGAAAATCACTCATTTTTGTGATTTGTGTACAA
>JAVYIG010005115.1:0-50000 GCA_035222895.1 Strongylocentrotus droebachiensis | reverse complement strand
TTTGATATAACACTATCTCTCTGTACTAACAAGCCATTACGTATGCGAAACAAAAGTACCTTTGGTCTGCATTTATGTCGCAATTTTTTATAAGAAATTTGTATAATGTAATATTCAGTTAGAATAGTTTTAATTCTGTAAGTTAACAGTATCCTTTTGGAACACTCGAGTCAAATTCGGTCCCCTTCCTTCCTCTCTCACCCACACTCCCACTCTCCCACTTCATCTCCCCCCCCCCCCCAACATTAACTTGATTAACTGCACAGGCCTTTTCTAATCATACGCTTTGATATGCTAATCATTTTCTCAGAAATAGAACCAGCGAAAGAACCGCTCGTGTCGTTACCGGCATTCTCTCTGAGTACCACACCCATCAACATCAGTCCGGCACCGAGCCCAATGTCTGTCATCGAAGATATGGATGTAAGTAAACGCAAAGACAGAATTCTTTCTTTCAGGTTTAAAGAGTCATACTAGCATCATTTAGCGCTTTAGCAGTGGGTTATTTTCATGCAGTATGTTATAGGGAAGTTCCTTACACACGTTATAAAATAGAATTAAGTCCCTTGCATAGCTTTCTTGTATTGCTCCTATAATGTGCAATGGATATCCAACACTTGATAAAATGACTAGCCATTTACCTTCAATTTAATTGATATTGTCAATACCAACTGAAAGAAATTAAAGTCTAAGCCATCATGCTCTTACAGTGATATAATCTATCCCTGTAAATTCTTCTGCAAACTATTCTACTTAAATCATGCTATCTATCCATTATTATTAGAAATAAACTTTTACTATTCCACAGGTTGCCAGTCTTGTTCTGACAGTCGATGCTGTCAACACAAGACAGGTAACAAATGGAATGAGTTATTCATCATAGATTTATGTAACTTTTTAGTGACCATTATCTGTGGTTTTATTTATTCATGGTGTGATATGTAGATATGGCTTGTCCTGCCCAAAATCATATATTGTATAGATGTGTTTAGGATAGAAATACCCTGTGAAGATTTCCAAGGTGTTATGTTGTTTTGTTTTCTTCATTATATAGAGTGACCTAATCTGCCTTTTAGATATTGCTAGGACGTAGATTACATCTGCTTACCCTAATACACAACATGTATGAACATACAAAACACATAATGAAAGAGTTACTTGGCAGCTGCAAAATGATGTAAACATTTCTCATTTTTTGTGAAATCTCGAAATCTCGAAAACTATCCAAACCGGTTGTCACAGTAGTGGCTCAATTACATTTGATGTTGGAAACTGAAGTTTACCACAGAATTCTTTTGTGATGTGTCAATGAATAGGCAATGGGGATGAAAAAGAAGTGCATGCAACAAATGTCCTATGTGTTATAAACCTCAATATTGTGAAGGGTATCAATTTTAAAATAGATCCTGCTTCAGTTTCTAGAAAAATGAATGTAAGCGAGCCTTAATTGTTAGGAAACTCTTATTATGTTGTGTTATGATTAGAGAGTAACAAGTCTCCCTTACTCCTACCCCAACCCACCGTATCCCTACCATACTCCTACCCTACCTTAAACCTACCTTACCTTACCCCTACCCTACCCCTACTGTATCTGTACCGTACCTCGACCATTCCCCTACCTTACACCCACGATTGCCTTACCCATACCCCCATCGTACACCTATCCTACCTTACCTTACCCCTACCCTACCCTACCCTTCCCCAACCACACCCCAACCATACCCCCACCATTCCCCTACCCTACCCTGCTGTACTCTTACCCTACCTCCACTGTACCCCTACCCTATCCCCACCATATCCCAACCCTACCCCCACCGTACCTCTACCCTACCCCCACGATTGCCTTACCCATATCATACACCTATCCTACCTTACCTTACCCCTGCCCTACCCAATCACACCCCTACCCTTCCCCAACCCTACCCCAACCATACCCCTACCATTCCCCTACCCTACCCCACTTTACCCATACCCTACCCCACCCATACCCTACCCCACCCTAACCCCACGTACCCCTACCCTACCCGGACTTTACCCCTACCCTATCTTCACGTATCCCTACCTTTTCCCAACCCTACCCCCACCGTACTCTCACTGTACCCCTACCTTACCTTACCCCTACCCTATCTCCACCCTACCCCCACCATTCCCTCCCCTACCCCCACCCTGTCTGTGTCTCTCTCCATACATACAGAGCATGAGTGATGTGAACATGTCTGCAAAGGAAGAGGTAGGCAAAGAATTAAGGGACTCTATTCTTAATGATTTGCCTGCTCAATTCTGTGTGTTCTCCTTATTATTTTGGAACCGCATTTCATTCTTTTAGGCAGGGCTCGACATTAGCGGATGCCCTGTAGGCTTGGGAACCCAAAGTTAGGCTTGGGTATTTTCATATTACGAAAGTGAGATATCGGGATGTCTGGCATGGGTAACTTTACTTCTGGGAAATGCAGATTTGCTATGGATATATGATCATCAGTTTGACAATATTTCTATATCTCAATATCATTTTCCCTTATCACAGATGAAGAAATGTTCAATCAACAGGTCATTGTGCAAAATTTCAAAGCCCCTCCCCCCCCCCCCCCATACCGAAAAAATATTGAAAAGACCAATATTCATATCTTACATTTTATATGAATGCCAGTTTTTAGGCTAAATGAATTTCAGGCTCTATCCACTGTATTTCAGGCTTTGTATTGCACATAATGTATCGAGTCCCAACCATATTTGAGTCTGTTTTTCACTCTGAATGAGCAAAACTGACTGATATCCCTATGTTTAGATTTAGCCTAGCAGTCAGAAGCGATATGGGTTATATGAGGGTTCTCATAGCTAGAAGAGATAAAGTTGTGACATGTGTATGCATGCTTATTTATAGGACAAATTTGTGGAGCTCCCTACAGTTCCTTTCACAAAGATTGTATGTACATTGTACAGTAGGGAGGAACTACTGGAGCTCTATATGAATTGCCCTTTGAGTGTGCAAATGAGCATGTGTCACAACTCTGTCTCCTCTACTTGCTATGAGGGTTTATGTCAGAGCAACGTATAGTGCCGAGCCCTGTTTTGAGTTTTGTTTTGCTGTGTCATTGCAATGTGTTGATGTTCATAGCATGTTATATTGTAGTGCTTTCCTCACCAGTTTCAACTTTTTTTTTAGCTTTTATGTTTGTGATCATTTCATGTAACGCTGAGATGGGACGGGTGTAGCTCTCAGAATTTTAAACAAATGGAATTAAACTGTCCCCTCTATACTTCATTTTATTCTGTATTAAAAGAAAAAAAGAAAGAAAAAAGTTTTACAGGCAGGTAGTCTGTACGAAAGGGTTTAAAGCCTGTCTGTACTAGTTTGGCCAGGAGGGATTAGACCACCCAGGGTGGTCACTGGCAGGTGGATATCTCATCAACTCAGCTCTCAATTAACATAAAAAAGAGGATTATGGGGACCAATGGTCATAGATTAGGCATTGTTTTATATAGAGGGAGCAAGTAGCTACAAGTAGTACAGTGAGGCTTTGAGGGGAAAAATAAAGAAAGAAAAGAGAATGTTCTTTACAGAAAGGGGGTTGATAAAGTAAAGGAGGTTTGACTTTTATGTTTAATTAATGCACATGTAAAATAATATGTTGCTGTGATTGGACACAATTTGATAATTTATGCACAATTTCATAATTTCATTTATTTAATTTTTTAATTACCCAATTTCATTTTGCACATGACATTCTATGCCTTTTGACGATGCTTCCCTTTTTTGGTGTAACAAATGTCTATAGAGTAAACTAGGCCTAGAGTCAACATCTCTTAAATAAATAATTTAAAATGGATATATCAGTATCTGCCTTCATGTGTACTATTTCAGCATGAACAAAAAGTTCTAAATCGGCTATCTCTGTCAACTCTCCCTTCCCATACCCACCCCTCAGGTTTATAAAAAATTATTGTGTTTATTTGTTTATTTATTTTTGTTTCTGCACAGTTTCCAGGTTTATACTTCTTTCACTGGTGTTTGCATTTATGTATATGCAGATATGTTTAATTATAAAAGAATTGAAATTATGTATTTAAAATACGTGAATCATGAGATTTTAAAGATGATCCTTTGTATGAGTTCCTGTATTGTGTGATTGAACATGACTCTTATTTTTGGGATACTTTTGACTTATTCTTTCACCTTTATGTACACGCACATGTTTAAAATTGTATTTCAGAATCCAAGAAAAAGTCTGCTTTTGAAAAGCAACAAAGTGTTTCAAGAGATTATGATTTTAATTTTTCCAAGAAATCAAATTTATTCATCATTAATATTTCCTTCCTGCACGTTTCAGGAAACTTTGCAATTCGTCTTTAAAAAACTTTATTTTCTGTTTTTTATCACTGTGTTTCATCTAAAACTTGTTACTGACATATTGTGTTTGGCGTGCATTGCATCTTACACCTTCGTCTTTACTATTTAAGGCTTGGGGGAATATGGACACAGTGTAAACAGGGACCAAAACAATTAAAAAGTGTTTCAATTTTGATTTCATATTTTATATCCTGGTCACGAAGGTGACTCTCATCTTATTTAATTTGAATTGAAATGGTATTTATTGCACTGGATTTATAAAAAAATTATCAGGCTGAATGAATCAAAGTAGAATTTACAATGTGAAAAATACATGATGAGACGTGTGCTTAGCAAGTTAGCAACATCAACAAGTATAGATCGATGTTATTCAAATACTGAGGTTCTAAGAGTGAAAAGGAAGAAAGGAAAGGAATTGAAATATTGAAAAAAGGGTCTTCATCATTTCTAGAGGTACCCATTACTCAATTTTTCCCTATTTATTTGTCTAACCATACATAAATTTTCAAAGAGACTTTAATGGCTTTGCTATAATCATTTTTAATATTGATATAATTTGTTCTTTTGTTGTTTGATACAGGAAAGAGGAGGAGGGAAGTTATCTCATATTTCAGCTGAACAAAAGAGGAGATTCAACATAAGGGTAAGTGTACTTGGCTACTCTAAAACGAAACAAATCTTTCTTGACTTGAAACTTTTGTGAATTGTACATGGCAGTCATTTTAACCGCAAGAAATTTGTGGACATTTCAGAAATTCAGTTTATTTTGGTTGTGCTTCGGTAAGTTTGCACTTTGCACCATGAACATTTCATGAATCTTGGCCCTGTTTTTATCAAACTTGTTGTCGATAATTACTGGTGCAAATCTATGACAAATCTGTTCATAGCCAATCAAATGCAAGGAATTCAGTAGCTTATAACTATCATGGTATATGAAACAGGGGCCTAAACCACCCTTGATATTCGTTTACATTTCATGCGCCTGAATATTGCTGTTTTCTATGCCTCCGTTAAGAAGTAGCCGGAGGCATTATGGTTTTGGGTTGTCAGTCCGTCCGTACGTCCCGTTCTCGTGATCACGTTATCTCAAGAACCGACTGATGGATTCCTGCCAAACTTAGGTCATGCATGTATCTTACAGAGCTAATGAACTGATTAGATTTTGGGGTCATAAGGTCAAAGGTCATGGGGCTCATTATGTATTCAAAAATAGCTTGTAAACGCATACTCATTAGAGCTGACGGATGGATTACTATCAAACTGATATTGATATTGGTATTTAATGGTTGTTTGTTTCTATTTTAATCTCTATACAGTCTGGCTTCGACACGTTGAATTCAATGATCCCATCCTTGGCTCAGAATTCTAGTGCTAAGATCAGCAAGGCCAACATGCTTGTGAAAGGTAAGTAATAATAATAATAATAACTTTATAATTAACACTTGATTCTCTATGCGCTTTATATTAAAAGAGTATGCCTGACAATCAACATCAACATATATAAGAGGATAAATAACTCAACTACATGCCCACCGAAACATCAAAACAAGAATTGTTACACTACTGTAAGAAAAGGTGTGTCTTTAAGGCTCTTTTAAAATCATAAAGGGAAGATGTATTCCTGATCATTAAGGGCAGAGATTTCCACAGAGCTGGAGTCGAAACCACAAAGGATCGGTCTTCTTTTAGTATAATCTAATACTTTCTTTGTAGTACATGTGCATGAATATTTTTAAAAGATACCATTATCTTCTAAGGAACATGATTGAAAGTCCCAAGAATGTTGAGACCATCTTATATTCTAAGTGAAATACACATACAACGTAGCAGCTACGTACATGTATGACCCATTCAGTCATGTGGCAAAATTTAACAAGATTAGTGTAGTGATCTGAAATTTTCTGTATCTTACAACGCTTATACTGTACCATTGAGTACCACTTTTAGGCTATTAAACATTTTTTCTATTTCAAAGATATGCCTCTTTAAGCGCAAAGTTTTTCCACAGCAATTTTTCAAGTGTTTTTCTGTGTCTGAAGGGTGCTTGAGTGATGAGTACAAGAAGATTAAAGGGAAGGTTGAGTTCTGGTAAAGATGCAAAATAATTTGTCAGCTTTTCTCATTCTTTTTCTGTCAAAATGTAACCGCATGACCAAACCTCAACCCTATCCTTGACTTCACAAGTTGTTCCTTTTGGTCTTGTAGGTGTGGAGTACACCAGGAAACTCCAGTCAGACCGGAGGCATATGAAGGAAGAGATCAACAAACTGAAGCAAGAAATAGCTGGTTTGCATACAGACATCAGGTAAGCTCATTCACTGAGAATCAGTGCAGGCACTCCCCTTTCAGAACAAAGAGACATTTTGGCAATAGTGTCATGCCTACTTATTGTACATTATACAAATGATACATGTTTGAGAGTGCATGGGTGAATATGCACTGTGTGTCTCTTTTTTCTGATATAGAATCACTTTGTTTGGTAATGACCCTGTACCTGTCTATATAAATGAAGCAATCAGAATGATTTCATATTACAAAGTTTAATATAAAAAATGCAGTGCTGGAAGATATTATCTTCCACTACAGTTCAAATACCATTTTGTTTAAAGCAAAACCATTCAGTGAAGAATAAAATGCAGTAAATCCTTCAACTTTGCCTTTACTCTCATTTCTATGTCACATGATCAGTGAGAGCCAATCACAGCTGCCAGCGAGTGGAGTCCCAGTCACCAGGCAACGGGTGGACATGATGCGAGATGTGTTTGATGAATATGTTAGAGAGAGAACCACGCACAACTGGAAGTTCTGGATTGTATCCTTTTATTACTGTGAAAAATCATTATCTTGTTTTTTTAATAATTATTCCATTCTGTATTTGTACGTTATAATTATTTTTATGAAGAGTATTGAATAAAATATGAATTAGAATTTGATTATTGCATCAAAAACAGTTGAACATCGAAGCCTGACACTTCACAGACTTTGTTTGGTTGACCAGTGGAATGAAGAATTGACCGCCACAGTCGACTATTGTCACTAAACCTTTTACCTACAGGAACCAGGTTTCTACTGTATTGAGCCTATGGGAATAAATGAATTCAGTAGTTAATGGGTTAACAAAGACTTATGGATTGATTCATTGAATTTTAATACATTAGGAATATGCTCTTTTGTATTTTACATATACTGGGTATAGATAACATGGGATTATACTGGCAGTAGACTAAATGGCAATAAACCATAATAAACTTGTGAGTCAACCATATATAATAATAATGACATAATAATTACATTTATAGGGCGCTTTATACAGGAGTTCTAAGCGCACAGGTGGTAATGTCTAACTCAGTACAATTTTTCAACATGTTCAATACCTTAAAAGCAACTAAATAAAATAAAATATCTTGCTTTCCTTAGCCTTTTTTCGCCCTCAAATTCAGTTCAGCATTATTATCCGACCTCTGTTTGAGTCATTCAACAGCACGGTTTCAACATCAAGTAATGAGGAGTTAACAAGATCTGTCCGGTCTTGGCTCGATCAGCACTGCTCCCTCCTAACTCTTCGGCCCAGTAAGTTTCCCCTTATTTATTAGTTTTACCTTATGCACATGTAGGCTATCAGACGGTTATTCTATTGGTTCTAGGGTGTGTTTCACAAAGACCAAGATCGACTTTAAATTGGACTTAAATATGACAGGCCGTTCATGCCACTGTTTGCTCTCACCATTATGATCTTGAGATAATATTTTTTCCTTCAATAATGAATTATCAAAAAAAAAATAACTTTGTAGATTTGTGACCATGATTTGTACATCCCTTGAGAGACCAATGCCAGTAACTGTGAGAGCATACGGCTTAAATGGCCTGCCATAGTTAAGTCCAACTTAAAGTTGATCTTAGTCTTTGTAAAACACCCCAAGATATTAGGTTTATCGTTGATAAAAGAGCTTTATATTGTCGATCTGGAACCAAAAGGACATTAACTCCTATGCTTGAACACATGCTTGAACAAATGCTTGAACACATGCTTGAAGGCCCTCGTGACTCCGGAAAGATGATATTCCTTGTTTGGAGCCAGAAGGGCATTAACTCTGTAAAACGATACAAGTTCGCTGTCCTTCTGGTTCCAAACAGATTATATATTGATCGAGGTATTGTGGTGGAGTGGTTTGAAGAGATGACTGGGAGACGTTAGGATCAGTGGTTCAAGCCCCTGAATGTTACCTATGTCTAATTGGCACTGTTCTGCCGGTCATGCTATGCTTAATTGCAACCAAAACAATTGCAACAAACACTATGGCAACACACATGGCTACCCATGCCCTAAATGAAGTGATGATATCAGTGGTTTATTTGTCTTCTGTAAATACCCCGTCACACAGTTAATATTTACATCATTTTTGTTTTCCTTCCTTCCTTCTCCAGCCGTTTTGTCTTCATTGACCCTTCTCAGTCGGACCACGTCCATCCTGTCTGACCCCACACAGATCCCTCAGCAGGCCATTGATGCGGTCACTCGCAAGGACGATGAAACGGACTAGCGTGGGGCATTGTAAATGGTCGAACTCTTGAGCGAAATGCAACAGACTGAAAGATATTTATGTGTTGGTGTCGATGATATGGATGACTTTGAGGAAAGTGGACATCATCAGCACCGGAACCCATAAACAGACATGCCTCAAAGCCTTCAAAGGAGACATTTAACATGCAAGAACGATATATTTGATGTGGGTGTGATCAAAGAAAGATGTTAAAGAATTGAGGCACTTGGACATTGGCAACGGAAGACCTTCCAAAACTGACATGTGTTAGACGATGAGAAATTACTATGCTCTTGTCATTGAGGTGTGAATTCAAGGCACTGGGATATTTTGATGTTGGAACCGTAGAGGGGCTACGTTACGGACTGTAAAATATGTCTCTGCTGTCGTTGATCTTGGAGTTGACCGAATGTATGGTGTCCACCTTAGAAGTCATACATGAGAAAAGAAAGATAAACAGAATTGGACCGGCCGTCAAAGAGTTTGTTTACCATCGGTCAGGCAATATATTGTCTCATGTTGCATTGGAATGTTTGTGCTATTTCCTGATTTTCATGTGTTTACAATCACACACCTGTGTTGGGGGAGGGGGGGGGGGGGGGGGGTGAGTGAGGCTTATTGAATATATCCTTATGCTAAATAGGGTAATTATGTGCAAATGATTGTGCTATTTGCATTCGTAGTACAGATATTTGTCCTTTGCAGTATTTTAAATTCATTTAACTTACTTCCGCCACACCCACTGACACACTGCTTTGTTTGATTGATACACCGTTAGGAAACATTGAATAGCAGAATCATGACATGTTTTATAAAAACTTCACACAAAACTCACATTTCTGATCCCTCTTCTCTAATTATACCTTCTAAATACAAAAGGAAAACATGTTATGCAGTGACATAACAATTCAACTCTGAAATTATAAATGATAATCGAAAATCAACAAATCTTTTATAGAAATTTCACCCTGTGAATTATTTTATAAGTTGCAGCTGATGATCAGATTATATACTATTATTAATATGTAATGTTAAAAGATTAAAAGTGTAGAGTTTATATGCAGTGGTTGGGCAGTCATTCAAAGACTGCATTAAACTTTTGGATAGATGTATTTTTATAAAGAGATTTTTGTACTAACTTGATAATAAGGATGTAATAAGGATGATTATAGCGGGTTGGTAGGATTTGAGTTAAAGGGAGTGGGTAGTCAGTTTCCATGTGCAGAAGGCTGTAATTCGCTGACAACAGACTTGGTGGAAATACCATTAATGGGAGTACAAATCTGCACACAGCAAACCGGTTTGCCAGTCAAGAATTACCCCCTAGTCTCTCGGAGCATGCTTGGAGATTCTTCGGGCGAAGGAAAAGCAAAGCATTACATAAGGTCTAATGGTCATAAAACTCAAGGCTAACCTTTACCCTGGTGATTGACAACACCTGTTATTGGGTAAACACCCGAACGGTGTCGAATTCCCCATGAGAGCTGACTTCTATGTGACTTTAAATACTTTTAATTGCCTAACAAATATTAATAGTAACTCTTCATTGAGGTTTTTGTGGATGTCATCTGCATACGCAGCCACCTATTAACTAATGATGCATCATAAGATTAGATCACTAATGAAAATAATAATAAACAGTTCTTGTATTGCACATATCACATTATGAATAATTATGACTCTTGGCATCTTTTCACTAATATCAAGATAATATTTAGAGTATGATATCTTTTTGTGTGTGTGTGTATATACTGGCGCTAGTAAAATGTATATGGAATATCGTAGTTTAAAATTTAGCTAAGGCTTTATTCATGTACAGTACTTTTGTATAGATAAGTAAAGAGCACATGCTAGGGGAAGGTGGAAGGAGAGAAAAGTGTTGCCAATGTGGAGGTAAAGCCCAATAGTCATGTTTAAAGACTGGCGAGGGAAGAAGTACATGTACGTAAGTAAGAAATTTGTATTCCTGATCAATGCTTAGATGCTTTTAGTATGTTTCCGCACTGTTGTATGTTTTCGTCTCATTCGTTACTGTGTAACGTGTGTTGCTATAGGGTCAGTTGGAAAAATTGTTACTAATAAGCAGTGTGAACGCAAGTATAGGATTAAGACCAAAGGTGGGGATATTGGGGAAGTTTATCTTTTTCGCTGATGTATGGACGTACATATATTTAGCGTGGGTTTACATGCAAGAGAATCACGGTCATTGCCAAGAAGCATACCACATTGTATAGACACTCACAAACATTTCAAGTGAGCTTTGGAATTTTGTGGATAAACTTCAGAATAGTGTGTGCTACAATAGACAGGCACCAAGCATAATAAGATATGTCGCCATGTTTGTCGTACATTTTTTATTTAAACAATGAATTTTAGCTTTACAAAGACTATGCATTTTTTTTTGGTAAACATAGGATCCAAGTTTGTTTATGTCATAACACCATGATAAAATTTCATTAAATACAGACGAGGAATGGAATTCTATCCAGTATCCATCCATGCAACACCACTGGAACAGTTAAATCGCTGTTATTTTCATGAATTGGCAACACAAGATCATTGCAGGCAGAAAACAAGATCATTTATTTTGTTGTTTGTACCATGTTGTGTTACTATAAATGGTAATTGCAACATCCGTAGGTCCTCTAGATTGTTTCCAATTTCAAGCTGACTTTTGTTTCATCAAAGATATTCCATGATGATATTTCATATTTACAGAATCTACACATTTAAAAATTCATTAAAAAAAGAGAAATCTCTCTGGAATGATGTATCAGTGTAACAAAAGTATTTTTTCATCAGATAACAGAGTTACATTATTAGTGTACTTTGATCTTTATTTCTAAAGTGTACTTTGATCTATATTTCTAAATTATAGCATCACTTCAGCTTTAATTATAAATTCTCGTAAAAAAACAGCAGGAGCAGGTTTGCTGTTTTTAACTATTAAGCAGGCCTGATAAAAACCCGATTTAAATCGGTTTCCCGATTTTTTTTTATTTTTCCCAGATTTTTTCCTGATTTTTTTTTTCTTCCTGATTTATTTTAAAAAAAAAATAAATAAATAAAAATCCAGATTTTTTTTTTTTTTTTTTTTTACCAGATTTTTTTTCTTCCCTATTTTATCCTGATTTTCCCGATTTCCCCCTTATTTTCTCTATTCGTCCCTATTTTGCCCTATTTTTCCCCCAATTTTCTTACTCGAAAGGGGGGAATGTTGTTAGATGCCATTTTTTCCCCGCCAATCCTCTTCTTTTTTTTTTACTCAAGGGGGGCGTGGTTGAGGGGAAAACAAAAAAAATTTTTTTTTTTAGTGCTCACTATCACCCCTGCTATTAATTTTTTGTCCAAAGAACCTTTCCAATAAATTGATTTATGTAACCTGCGAGTTTGTAACTTCGCCATTTAAACCTACATGTAGATCTTATTATCTGTTGTTTTTGTATTCATGACGAAATTTGCCCCATCTTGTACGGAATGGAAATGTAAAGACAAGCTTCGTTCGCTCATTTAATGGGTAATTTTTATCGGCAGGGATATTGCGAGGTACTACATGTAGGCGTCGATCTAAGATCAGCAGTATGTGTAGTGGGAATGGGAATTATTTATTTCTGCACGGTTTTGAATTTCGTGCTACATATATGCAAGTATTTTCTCACTAATATCATAAGATTGTTGTACATATCATTATATCCTAGTCTTGGTCTTTTGCTTGGTTTAACAAGCACATCTTTGTTTTTCCTCCTCGTGTATCATGTACAGTGTAATTATAATTTTGTCAAGCATTCATTCATTTTTATTTGTTACCAATGTTGTGCTAGATAGAATCTAGACATTGTTGCTAAAAAGCATTCTCACGTGAAGCGAATCAATATGAACAGAGTGGTAAATCTCACTTCGTGGAAAATTGAGTGAAATGCATTTCTCCACGATCTGCACAACTTCAACATATGAGCTGGTCAGCTGGAGCTGCTACGGTCTCATCCAAACTGTTGTTTTATGTAAATAATGGAGTTCACTCTTTCTCTCATCCCCTCTGTGTCCATCCAGAAGAACAGCTCTATTATCTCTGTTACTATTTAAAAAATAAATATCACAAGAATATTGGGAGAAGGGTAGCATTGACAGTGTGCAATTTTTATTTTTAAAGCCAAGTATTACTCGCTTGTACATGATTAAAGATAAAGTTGCGTTTTGGTCAAGCGTTTTGAACTCAACATTTTCTTTAGCCATTGAATATCGAGGCTGGAATGACTCTTTACGTGTTTCTGAAACCCTATTGGAAATGCATGTGTAATGAAATGAAATGGTATACAAAGGGTTATATGGTCATTAATTCTCAAGTATGCTTCAAGCCTACTTGCGCGCTTGCCCCAGATAAAAAGAAAGTATGACAACAGGCAGGAAAATCAATTTGACATCTGGCAAAGAATCTTGATCATTATGGACTTTACATATTAGGGCAAGTAGTTAAATAACAGATTTGTCACTGCAGGCATATTGAGCAAAAATGATATTGTTGCAACCTTTTTTTAACCTGAAAGTCAAGAAAGGGCACCATTTCTGAAAAGATTTGTATCTACACAATTACCATTTCACCCTTCTATTTCACATTTCACACATCCAATTTTGTTGTGCCCATTTGAGGGGCCTTCATAAAAACTGAATATGTAAAAAAAAATAAAAATACATGTGGTTCGTCAAACTTTTTTGCTGACACTTTATGTTCATCCTTTGCTCAAAACATCTGAAATATTGCTGCTTCAAAAGTTGTTTTGAAATGCTGTCTGTATAAAAAAATATTATGTTTGGATTAGGCTCCCCCAAAACATTGTGCTGCAATGAGCATGAAAATGCAGTATTTTTTTATTATTTAATTTATTTGTAAGGTCAATGGACTTTGTTGTTCACTATCATGGTACTCTGTCTGTAATGCATAACAATTCTGACAAAAGTTCATTTGAAGTGCCTTAGCCATAAAAGAGACCAATTAGAATTTTTGAAAAGGTATCACAGTAATCATCTGCAAGCACAGATGGTAAATAAATTTCCCCAGCACACCTCTGTGACAATTGTGACTGTACAGCAATTCTCACTCCAATTGCAGTTCAAATTAGTTACACTCCTATTATTTTATAGTACATACATGTATTGCAGTATGATATATTGGATTTGAAACAGACCGTATTTTGATACTCGTTCAATTTTCTATCATGTTCTCCTTTTTTTTCTTAAGATTCAGTCCTCTTTTACTTTCTTGCCTTTTGCCCCTCCTCAGTTTTGTTTGTGTGATGGTTAGGGGAAGATGGGCAGTGATAACAATTTGTTGTACCTTTTTGGATCACCTGTAAACAAATGTGTACAAAGGGATTATAAATATGTGAGGGACTTTTTATGTAATGTATAATGTGTGTGTGTGTAAACTTTGGTTTTTGGTTTGCCCCATCATTGTAATCATTTGATCTTGACTAACCTAAGTTGAAGGAAAAAAATTTACAAAATAAAAATATCAAAGGAAGACTTCCATTGGTGTATTTAGTGTTGTGTATGTCTCGTGTTATTGGTGCAGTGCTGATGGAGCTGTGATGTATGAGAGAGGGGGTGGGGGTAAGAGGAAGGGAGGGAGAGAGAAAGAGAGAGAGAGAGAGAAAGAGAGAGAGAGAGAAAGAGAGAGAGATAGGAAGAGGTAGAGATTACTATGTAGAAGAAATTTGACAGTAAGCTCGGACTGAAGTTGAAAAGTTTCTCCAAGATAAAATTATGTTCAGAGCTTGCTTTAAAAAAGGCACCACAACAAACAAATTAAGAATGGATCTACTTTCCAATCAAAATGAAATGGTTAAGAGGACCTTGATTCTTGAACTTAAAGCACAATAATTATAATTTGTCTTACTGTGGCAAATATAAACAATTGCTGCAATCATTCAAAAGTAGTATTTTTGTAGGTCTATTCTATTTTACTTTGTCTTTGATTCTCTTGGTGTTCATTGCATTAACAGAAAAAGGGGTTATATGTACTTAAAGATAAACTTGAGTTCTGGTAAAAAAGAAAAGAAAATGAATGCTCAAAGAATCAAACGAAACTTACGCTGAATGTTCAAGATTACAAATAAATTTCATTTGCCAACCAATTTTGGAACAATGTATACTGGCTGAGTGATGGGCATATAAAGATGAGGAAATCAAGGTAAGTTACCCCCGACACCATTTGTGTAGTCCCCTGGTAGTCCCATATACATCTTTCTGTGTACAGTGCTTGTTACTTTACCAAGACTGGGCCAAATTGATTATGATTTGTATGACTCCAGAACCTTGCAGTACACACCAATACTAACATGCTACATGATCAACTTTTTCTGATCCATTCCACACCATTTTTTCCACAATGCAATCGCATGACTAGAGCTCAACTCTATCTTTAACTTTCTACTATATGAGAAATGAAATGATGAGCACATGAAACAGATTATGTAGAAACTTAGTTTTATTTCACTTTTAACAATTTATCATAATATATCATATTTAACAGATATGAACAGCATATAACATACTCTTTAATCTTTATACAAATCTGCTGCACATGAACATATTAGTTACTACTTGCACCACTGACCATTTTCTAATTAAACAAAATTGTTTAAAAATATCAAAATCCTATACATGCAAATATTTAAGGGGATTCTGTACACATATTTTAAACTATGTTTTGTTCAATAAGACTAAAATGATCATGTATTGTTCATGATTGATCAAAACTCTAATGGTAATGAAGGGAATAAGGGTAGTGCTTGTAAACTAAAAGTAACATCCCAAAAAATAGAAAAAAAGAAGCTAACACTTGTTTGATGTCTAAGATAAAAACAGTGACACAACAAGCGAAGCCCAATAGAGTTGGATGTTACTACTTTCAGAATTGGCACCTTTCATAGCATTAAAAACTGTAGTACTGACCCCCCCCCCCCCCCCCAAACAAAAATAAAAAAAAGCAATGCTGGTATCACTAGGAATAAAGGGTGCCTTTCAAGAGTATGAATTTTCCCTTTCCCATAAATATGAATATAAATAGTAACAGCAATAATTTGCCTACCGGTATTGAAGAAAAGACACTAAAATAATCACCTTATATTAAATTATACTAGTATGAGATATTCAAAGGGTTAGGACTTAAAGAAAGTTTTAATCAGAGACAGATTTTTACTTCTAATGAATGCATGAATGAAAGAATATACAGATGAATAAATAAACAAAATGTTATGAATATTTGGAAGAAGTGATCACTACAAAATATGGGAATCTCCAACTTGCTAAGTGGTCATGCCACTTTTATGTACTTGTAGGGCAACTCTTTCATCCGTTATCAATTTATGATTAAGCACACAAGCTTGTTTCATAACTTATCTTGGGTATTTCCAAAGGAAAGATCAACTGAAAGTCACAATATTTCAGTGTATGAACACATAGGAAAGGCGTTGTCTCAAACCGCTAGTCTTGTGAGTTTGAGACCGGTTCTGGGCCTTGTCTCACAAAGAGTTGAGATTGATCCAAATCAATCGCAAGTCCTCTAATCAATCGCAAGTTTGCAGTCTTCTATCTCTTACGTACATAGTTGCGTTTGATATCAATCGCAAATAAGTTGCGATTGATATTAACTCTTTGTAAGACAGGGCCCAGGTTTCTACTAGCTACAGCAATGAGAGGACTGCTGTATCCTCTGTTTTGAGCTAGAAAGTGCCCCTTCCCTTGTTCATAGACGCAGGTTATGTCAAGTGGAAAACACTCCGTCCCTCGGATAGGACGTTAAATGGAGGCCCCGTGTAGAGAAGAGTCACTACCTTTGCACGTTAAGAACCCACTGCACTATTCGTATAAGAGTAGGGGGAAACCCCGGTGTAGTGGTCCACCTGCACACCCCCAGTATAGTACGATAATACTCTGTAAAGAGGTCTGTACTCAAAAGGAAGAAGAAACCTCATGTCATATTATACAGAGTTAAAACCCTTCTGGCTCCAGATGATATCTAAGTTTGGCAGGTGAAATTGTAGAAATTTCATAATCATCAAATAATGTGCAATTTTAAATATACTACAAACCAAGTTATAGCAGATGAAGATAAAAATATTGCTTTTTTCTTTCACAACAGATAAACAGTTATTTCATATTTGTATCTTCTCTGCAAAAAGACTCTTTATCAAGTACTTGCACATTTTTATCACAGTTTGTCATACATATAGTTCCATATCAATAATCTAATATCGAAAGTTCATGTCATATATTTTGATTGCTTTTAAATCATATATCTAAATCCACATATCTCCTCAAGGGTACTTCTAATTGCAATATATTTTTAAGTACCATGACGTTCAAAAGCAAGTCATAAGGGTGGAAAATACATGGAATGATTGATGGAATTGATTCTCTACTATTCCCATATAGAATCCTTCATGTAGGTCACTGGTATGACAATGTTCCTCAAAATGACCACCAAAAGATCTTGAGTCTCATGATAATCCAGAAAAAGCATCTCGTACTAATCTTCTTTCTCCTCGTGTTCCTCAAATTGGCAATGCCAAAGCATTTATGAACAAGTACTCTTGTTCACAGGAACTGCATCTCCAGATTATTCTCATCCACCAATCTCTCAATACACAATCCTTAAATTGGCCACAGCTGAGTGGTTCATCTTATGGTTTTATCATGATTAAAAGAGACTGAATGAATTCTAATTCGGCCTTATTATATGATCTGACAAAAGAGCAGGAGCCCGGTCACACGGCTGTGATGCCAGAGGGCCAATGAGTAAAAAACTAAATTCCTCAAATTGACCACAAGTGGCCAGCCTTGCTTCTAGGTTGCTTACTTTAGCAACACATGAACTTCTTAAAGCCCCACTGTACTACTTGCTCCCTCTACACAGAAAATTTCCCCAATCTGTGCCTGTTGGTCCCCCATGATCCTATTTTTCTTCTATCAATTGAGAGCCGAGTTGATGAGATAGCCTCCTTTAAGTGACCTCGCTGGGTGGTCTAATCTCTTCTGGCCGAACTAGTACAGACGGCCTTTAAATGTTCCTCCAATTGTTCAAATCAGCCAAGCTTGATCAACATGTTCCTCTGATTCCTACAAATTCATCACTGAACGATATCGTTTTAGAATCACTGCTAGTGCGAAAAAAAAGGGCTCCTCAAATTGACAACGCTAAAATAGTCTGGGGTCTGTAATCCCCATGTACTTGGTTCTCAATAGAGTTGTATAGACATAGCTGTGGAACCATCTTTCCAGATAGGCGAGGCTGCGATCTGAGCCCGACACATCGGACAGGTCTGTTCCCGATCAAACCACATGGCCACGCAGTTTTCACAGAAAATGTGCTGCAAAGAGAGGATAACAGAGCAACAGTCATATAAAGATTAAGAAAGGAAACTATCATAAGATGTCATTCATAATATTTATCATGACTTTACTACTACTACTAACAATAACAATAATATTGGCTTCCTGTACATTTGCCACACTCAACCAAAGTGATTTAAATGGGTACCTGGCAGGAATTTAATTCCTTGAAATGCTTTAGCGCCTAATCATGGCAGCTCAGCTCGTCCGGGGTAATAATATGACGCCTTGTATTAAGCGCAGTAGAGTATATTCATATAGTAGCTATATAAATTGACCTATTATTATTATCATTAAATCATAATGTATGGTGTTCAAGAACCTATGGTATTACTAGCTTGGCCATTGATTCTGAAGCACATAGCATCAACAAATGTTTCCTAACAACTTAACATTAAACAAGTATCAATTTGCTATACCTGGGTGTAGAGTGGCAAATGTAAGTTGTAAGTTGCCCAATTTGCTTCCCCCCTCTCCCACCCCCCCCCCCCCCCCCCACGGCCTTTACATGCAGTCCATTGGGTGGTCTTTATAAAAAGGTTTGATTCTAACCTTGCAAGCCAGCTGGATAGGATCTTGAAAGTCGTCCTGGCATATCGGACAAGCCTCACCAACTCTCCGAATTTGGTCTTGTGAGGGCGATATTCCATATTGCTGCATATGGGAAGAACAAAAAAAAGGAAATCAGTTGTAAATGTGATATGCACGTACATGCATCGTAAATATACTGTATGGGCCTTAAAATCATCTATTTGTAATGACCTCCAAAGTCTAACTCATTTGTACCTTGTCTTGAGGGAAAGCACAAAATAGACACATTTCAATCAAGCAACTTCAAAGTTATGAATGTTCAAAAGGGTAAGATCACTAAGATAACAGGAGTTGCAAATAGGAAAATTGGTAATGTCCGTTAATATTTGGATATGAATATTGGAAATGATGGCGCGCTACATAATGCTCTTAAAGGTACTTAGTAACATTGTGATGGTTGATTTCACAAATCTGTTGAATCAGGATGCAAAACACGTAAAATTATGTTTGTATGTATGGATTATCCAACTACGATGCCTCAAATCCGAAATTAATTCACGCAATATGAAGACTTTTAACAAAGTTCAACGGGTTTTCGAACGGGCGTCGATGTGCGGCGCTTCTGAATCTAAATTCTCCCAACCATTTTTGAATTTTCCCAACCGTTTTTCCATGAAAAAAAGACATAAAAACAGGCTATAAAAAAAATCTGTCAACACTTAAATGTCTGGAATGGAATGTAGAGCCATTTTATTGCTTTGTGAGATTTCCATTCACGTAAAATGTAATTAAATTGTAATAATATAGTTGGGAGAATTAAGGAATTGATCGGATCAGTTTTTCCCAATTTGTACCATGAATAATGGTCCGTTTTCGCTCAAATTTTCAGATTATCTTTAATTGTACATCTAGCATTGAAGTCACTACCTTAGCACTACTATCTCTCATCTGAACAATGTTACAAAGTCCCTTTAATGGAATTTCAAAACAATGACAATTCTGAAAAACAAGAAATCAGCTTTGTCACAACAAGGCGCCATTAAATTATAAAATCCTATCATAAAATCATAACAAAACAACAGCATGAAATAAAAAAAACACCATCGTAATTATTGAATTGCAAGTGTAGATTTGTTTTAATTTAAAAAACCTATGACCATCTCAACAGGAATTTTATTATTTTTGTTTTCAATTCATACTGTTGGTACTCATATGTTGATATGATTTTATGATTTTTTTAAATATAACGTCACCTTAAATGCTGCTTATAAGTACGGCTTGTAAGGTGATGTAGATATACAGTAGGTTTTACGGTTGCACCATGTGAGAGAGAGGGGGAGGATTGGGGAGTCCTGAAAAGGACACACACACTCAAGAAAGAAAGATTACCGACAGTCCTTTTCAGGACTCCCCAATCCTCCCCCCTCTCTCTCACATGGTGCAACCGCAAAACCTAATGTATAATGTTACCTTGTTGTAACAATAGGCACTTACCACATCTATAAAAACATCATGTAGAGACTTTCTTAAATCCTTCTGTTTCCTGTACACAGTAAAGGCCTGGAAATGAATGACCAAAAAAAAAGAGAGTTAAAAACCTTTACAGAGAGGTTAATGTTTTCATATAACACAACCTTCTACTCCTTTTAATCTGGTTTTGATAATCAGGAAAAAAATAAAAAAGGCGAATCCTCTGAATTGTACTTTACCAGTATTTTGTCTGTTCAGAGCCTGAAGGGTGTTAATCCTGTGTAAAGCATATGAGTTAATGCCTTTCTGGCTCCAAACAGACAATTCAATGTATTTTGTTCAATGTATTTTTTTTCACGTATCTAGGAAACATGCCTTATATCTGATCTGGTATTAAGCGATGGCCATCATTATGTATTTTGCCTCCATGTTACAGTAAAACACTTAAATGTGATCCTTACAGAGCAGCCATTTTACTCAGCTGAGCTAGATGCTAAGTAAAATACTGACATAGTTCCAAGTATTGAAATGAATACAGGCCCAGAGCTTGTGGATTCTACTTACTTTAAGTATAACGTAAGCAAATGTTAAGAAGTAGCCCATGGCCCAATGTGATTCCCTGTAGTCTGAGAAGTAGGAGACCCACATAGGGAATGCTGGAAGAAGTCGATACATCTGAGATATCTCCTCCAGAGCACGGTAGATTTTACCCTGAAAGACAAACATTAAAAAGAAAATTGAGCTTTTTTTCCTACATGTACCTTCAGAACAGTATCAATAAATCTTACACTTTTCGCTTTTGCCCAAAGGGCTATTTTGAGAGAGGTACACAACTGTAACTCAGCTAAATTTCAGTGCATATTTACTGAAGGCAATTTGCACCTACACTTAAAAAAAAAAAAAAAAAAAAAATTAACAAACAAAGATACAAACATACAACAACAACATCAGCAGCATCGCATGTTTTGTTTCCTTCAATTTCTATATTTTTCTATTTTTCTTCAAATTCCAGATGAATTTAGTGCTGATCAATTGCGATAGTTATTTCAATTCTGGTGATTGTATTTTATGGATATTATACCAATAATACACAGCAGTGAGGGCATTAGTAAGAATTACCCACACAAGGTACCTTTGGAAAAGTCTAACACGCCCGAGGCGATAGCCGACCGAGTGAGGGTAATTCTACTAATGCCCGAACAAAATGATGTGTATTATTTGTTTTATTATGACGAAATTATGACGTGGATCCTTGTTATTTGATCAATCACCTAGGCCCTCATCTCAAACTCAAAGGGCCGAATTCACAAAGGAGGTTTAAATTTAACCCATGGTTTAAATCCTCATTTACATAACCCATGATTTAAAATAAGCGTAAATTGAGGCGTACCTTGCCTTGCGCGTGTCTAATATTAGACCTCTGACTTGTGTCGCGCTTATTTTGCGCCAATTTTAGCTACATGTGTTAATGACCGGTCATTACCATTGGGTAATGACCGGTCATTACCCAAATTACGCGTTAGGCAAAATAAATGCCAGGTCACGTGTATGCTTTCAACCAATCATTTGATTATGATTTACGTCATCATCTTATAATATATCTTTGATATTCCTCACCACTGGCCAAAAATATATTATCCATTTTACCCATGTATCATTATCCATTCAATATAAACATATCTGATTTCTGCCTGTATGTACCTTTTATATGCTTATATGGCCAGAGGTTGGATATGCTCTATATTTTATATTTGAGATACAGGAGTAACAAGATGGCTGCTGTTTGCATCACTGATTCTTGGTGTACAATACCTGGTCATTTTGCAACATCGTATCCATTGTATGCAGTTCAATGGTCTTGTACTACTCAGACGTCACTATTTTCATCAAAATAGCACTGAACTCAAACACCACGTGAGGCAATCTTTGCATGCAAGACTGCATGTACGTTTGTGGTACTAGCATGCACGAGCGTGAAGTGCGAATGGCCAACTGCTTTCATATGAGTTTGCTATTGCGGCATGTCATTCTAAAAGGTGCATTCGTAATTTTGCAACAAGAGGGTCAGAAATTCATAATAATTACAAAGTATTTGTAATAGTTGGCAGCAATGTGGATGTATTCACTGAGCTATAAGTTGTAAGATACAGAGAGGTGAAGCGTATTACACTTATATCATCATTAAAATACCTTGGGGGTGTTTCATAAAGCTGTTCGTAAAGTTACGCATGTCTTTATGAATGACTTGTATATGAAGTGCCAGTTAGGATACCCAAAGTTTTTTCTGATATTTCCAATAACCTCAATTAAATTATGGCAAAAAAAATACTTTGCATTAAAAATGTTTGTTATAATAAGAATGTTAATCTACATCTGCACAGTTCAACTTTAGTTGATGCAGTTAATAATGATTGAGCATCCCATTTGGCTTTTCATATACAAGTCGTTCGTAAAGTCATGCGTAACTTTACGAACAGCTTTATGAAACACCCCCAGGCTGTGGTTTACTACTCCATATCTGAATAAATGTTTACCCTTTTCTTGAAGCTGAGGACTGATCCGGGAAGTAAGGTGACCAGACACTTGAGTATTAACGTTGAATACTTGATAACAAAATCAGTTATCCCTACACACCACAACACCGCCCATAACGTCATAACAGTGATGTTCGGTGGCAGGAACATGAGACTATAAAAAAAGAGAATGCATAATAATGCTAAGTTGAATTTAGAAGGACCAATCATCACAAGATATTTTGCTCTAAGCTCTAGTGTACTGGGCAGCATTTAACAAAACCGTCATAAATAAAAGTTTGCGAACATCACATTGAAAAGTGTGTTTTCAATGGGATGTCAGCGAACTTTCGTGAAATGATGCCAGAGTCTCATAACCATCGATGTCTAGAGTATAGGAAGGAGTGCCTGATCCATCATCCAAACCAATCCAATCCAGGTCTTTATAAAGCGCCAAAATCGAGTTGCCTAATCAAAGGTCCAAGAAACGTGCAGGAGAAATGTCTTTTCCATTGGTTGCAGCAAAGTTTCTTCTGTTCATCTATTCCATCTGTTCACCTATTCCAGAAATTTCTGAAGTCCCATTTCTTTTGTTGAGGACAATGCAATGTACGTTATTAGTAAAATCATGTTATAAAACAAATAAAACATCATCTTATCAAAGAAATAATACACATCATTTTGTTCGGCATTAGTAAAATCACCCACACTCGGTACCTTCGAAACAGTCCAAACACCCTCGGCAATTGCCTCGGACGTGTTAGACTGTTCCAAAGGTACCTTGTGTGGGTAATTCTTACTAATGCCCTCACTGCTGTGTATTATTTGTATACTAGAAATCACAAGACATAACATGCCTCTCTTATGCTCACCATTTATAAAGCTGTTGTTCTTGTAAGGCGTAGTATATGAAGATGATGTTAACAAACAGTAATCCCAACCGCATCACTACAGATAACACGCTCCTTTTCTCCTACAATTAAAACAAAATCAAGCTTATGGCATCAATGAAATTCAAATCTAACAGATATGTCATAGAAATTCTGATAAAAATCTTTAAAATAATCAAAATCTCTTTGTCACATCTTTAGACTAGCGTGACAAGAGAGCATACGAAAATGGAAAAGAAGGAATATGAAGGAAACAAATATGGGGAGCATAGTGATGGTGGTACATGTTCAACAAGGGTATGTAGGGATAGGAAAAAAGAATCTAGCTTGACCCAATTTTGATAAGGGAGCAAACCTAGCAATGGAAGTTGTGAACAAATTTGCACCACTTAAAAGTAAACGTATGCGTAGGAATCCTTGTCCATGGGTTTCTGGTGACACCATTCAATTGATGAATACTCATGATCACTTTCATAAGAAAGCTCTACAAACTAAAAGTGATTTAATGTGGAATAGATACAAACATTACAGAAATTTAGTCAATAGGATGGTTAATCAACAAAAGAAGGCATATGTTGACTCTCTTCTTCAAGAGAATAAGGGTAATCCTGGTGCCCTATGGAAAACATTAAAGAGTTTAACAAATGCAAACGTGTCTGAAAAGATAACGTTACAAGTCTCGGGAAATGAAATAACTGATTCAGGAGAAGTATAGTAATATTTTCAGTAATTATTTTAGTAGCGCTGTGAAAAGTTTAATAGACAATTTTGGAGCATCAGGTGATGAAGTGATAACCACAAAATGCAGTGCAGCCGGAGAAAATCTGTCGGAACCCAAAGAATTATTTGATCTGCCAGTCATTGATAGTGAATTTGTAAAGAAAGAAATTAAGGGTTTCCCGATAACGAAGGCTACAAGGAATGATGGACTAAGTGTCAAGATTTTGAAACATGTTTGTAACATAAACCATGTCATAGATACTCTGACGTATTTATACAATCTGTCACTGACAACGGGTGTAGTTCCTGCTGCATGGAAAATAGCAAGAATACAACCAATCTTTAAAGGGATCGTTTAACAATGTTAAATCTGAGAACACGGCCCTATACGTGTTAACAGTGTCTGTGATATGGTGTAATATTGAAGCCCTAAAAAAATTGCGCTTCAAAATGACCAAGAAGTGTCTCAAAACAGTAAAAATCTTTGAGTGACCGGTTTTACCATACTCGTTTTCCCCAATAGACTGTAGTGTTATGAAAACCGTCAGGCGAACGGTTTTCAAAATTTGTAATTCCAATCATAAATATCTTGATAATCAGACAGACGATCGGCTTGTAAAAGTCATGGGGTTCCTGACTGACCTAAAGGTTTATAATTATCATTGCATCATGAGCTAAATCCAGAATTTTGTGTCAGAATCTGAGACAAAGTTACCGGATCCCTTTAAGAGTGGAGATAAATTTCAAGCATCTAATAATAGCCCGATAGCTATTCTCCCTGTCTTATCCAAAATAATAGAAAAGGCAGTGAATAAGAATCTCCTTGAATATCTGTCAGAAAAACGACTACTTAACCCCAAACAGTTCGGTTTTCGATCTAATCATTCATGTGAGACCGCCCTAATCTGTATGGTCGATGAATTAGCAATGAATGTTGATGAGGGGTATGTGAATGGAATAGCGCTTATTGACTTACGCAAAGCGTTCGACATGGTAGATCACCATATTCTCATAAGCAAATGAGCTAAATACGGTTGTTCTGAAAAATGTCTCACTTGGTTTAGGTCCTATCTTAATGACAGGAAACAATAGGTTTCAATGCAAAAAAAAAAAAGGCAAACATCATGAATGTCAACACAGGAGTGGCTCAGGGTTCACTCCTTGGGCCCCTCCTGTTTACAGTCATGATAAATGATCTTCCCACAAATATAAGTAAAGGGAATGTTTATATGTAGGCGGATGACACGACAATATCCGTCTATGGAAACAGTCCAACAGATATTGAAATCCAGCTTAACAATGTAATG
The DNA here is from genome assembly GCA_035222895.1 of Strongylocentrotus droebachiensis. Lineage (NCBI taxonomy): Eukaryota > Metazoa > Echinodermata > Echinoidea > Camarodonta > Strongylocentrotidae > Strongylocentrotus > Strongylocentrotus droebachiensis. The sequence goes on along the minus strand of JAVYIG010005115.1, from coordinate 24,290 downwards.
CAAGAAGTAAATGAATGGGTTGACAGAAACAAGTTGATCCCCAATCCAGAGAAGACCAAAGTCATGCTAATAGGCTCAAGACAAAAAATTACATCGATTTTCAAATCTAAAGTTGCATGTTACATGAAAAGGTAAATCTGTTGAATGTGTTGATGAATCTAGGTGTCTAGGTGTAACCATAGACTCTAGCCTTGACTTTATGATACATACTGAAAAGGTGTCTTTAATGGTGAAACAAAAGCTAGGTGTAATACGAAGATTAAAAACATATTTTCTACTAAACAATTATCTGATATATATTGGGGGTACATTATACCCCATGTTCTTTACTGTTGTAATGTATGGTCACGCAGAAGTGTCGGGAATTTCAATACCCTAAACAAATTACACAAAAGAGCTGCCTACATAGTATCAAGTAAGTCATGGGATATACCGTCCCTGGATGTATTACAGTCACTATGCTGGCCAACTCTTGATAAGTTGTTCTGGAAAACAATGTGCTGCTTAATGTATAAATGTGTAAATAGAATAACACCCGGAAACGTTCATGACAGATTTATACTCGTTGACAATGTTTCAAAACAAATAACTCGCAACACAGATAAGAAGATGTTGCGGTTGCCAAAATGTAAAACAGAATTTTATAGGAAGTCATTCATTTATTCAGGGAGTGAAATTTGGAATGATCTTCCACTTGAACTTAAAGAAGCACAGAGCCTAGCAGTCTTTAAGAGAGCTCTAAAAGAAATTCTCACATGATACGGTGTTCATTCTGCATAGTTGATTTTTATCATTATCTATAATGATTCAGTTTTTTTATCATGTTACTTGACTCCATAAGACCATAACCATACAATGCGTACAATTATCATTAATTAACCGTTGTTCTTTTGTGCAATATTATATTCAGTTAATGTATTCCTATGTTTTGGTTTAATTTATTTTTCATAGTTGATTTTTATCATTATCTATTCAGTTTTCTGTCATGTTACTTGACTCAATTACCATACAATGCTTAATTTATTTTCATAGTTGATTTTATCATTATCTATTCAGTTTTTGTCATGTTACTTGACTCCATTACCATACAATGCTTACAATTATCATTAATGAACTGTTGTTCTTTTTTGTAGTATTATATTCAGTTAATGTATACCCATGTTTTTGTTTAATTTATTTTCATAGTTGATTTCATTATTATCTATTCAGTTTTTGTCATGTTACTTGACTCCATTACCATACAATGCTTAATTTATTTTCATAGTTGATTTATCATTATCTATTCAGTTTTTGTCATGTTATCATACAATGCCTACAATTATCATTTATTAACTGTTTTCCTTTTGTGTAGTCTTATACTCAGTTAATGTATTGCCATGTTTTTGTTAACTTAATTTGTAGTTGATTTTTATCATTATCCAAACCATACATACATTGTGTTAAATGTTTAATAATCTGATATGTACATGTGCTGTTTTTATAATCAGGGCTCTGTGGAAGACCAGGTTTTTATTTTTTGTATACTGAACAGACTACCCTGAATAAAGAAGTGAAATAAATGAATAAATAAAAATAAATACATTTAGAAAATTTGTAGGGTTCAACTTACCTTCAATTCAATTTCTCTCTTAACACTGCCACTATGATGCACAAATGTTCCAATTAGACCAAGGAATACTGTCAAGCCTGTTGAGTACATATAGGGAAAAAAGATATTTCATAAAATTTGCTTATGATTGTCTCTCCCTCCCCCCCCCCCTCCCCCCTCCCCTCCCCCCTCCCCCCAATAATCCAGAATCTACATGTACTAAATCACAAACATGAATGTAAAATGAAATAAAACCTTCTTCAAAAGCTTAAAACTCATCCATATTCTACTAAATTCAGTGAAGTACAAACCCTGGTCTAAGATCATATTTAACTGAGGAAAACTTAGATCTCAGACTAACTTCCTTTGTTAAACCAGATTTTGAAACAAAAGCTATAGCCCATCGTCAAGTCTAAAATTGTTCAACACGTCCCAATGTAACACGTTTAAAAAGATCTTTCAACCGCAAAACAATCGATTGTCTATTCACTAAATATACTACGTTTGTACAATTGTCTTTTGATTCAAAATGATGTTCCACAAATACAGCAAGTTTAAACAGTTTCTAAGAATGACAATGCAACTGATATGAACCTATCTTTAACATGATCAATGGCCTATAGATTTCAAAATAATGTTCCACAAATACAGCAAGTTTGATTGTTTTCTAAGGATGACAATGCAACTGACATGAACCTACCTTCAAAAAGATACTTTATAGTAAAATAAATTTCTCTCATATCATGGTTTCAAATCAGAACTCATGGCAGCAATGTACAAGCAGGTATTTCTGACAAATGAATATTCTTACCCAATCTGTGGTCATATGCTAACTTGCATGCCAAGATGAGAACAAAAAGGAGTAGCTCAGCGATCCCCTCTGACAGGTAGTTGGACAGGTTTGTGTCTGCCAGGGATCCCCTCCCTCTATTCTGCTCCCTGTCTCCTTCTGTCTCTGCCTCCTCCATGGATGTACCCCCTCCTCTTCCTCCTCCTCCTCTCCTGCCACCCTCTGGGCCTCCTCTAGAAGAGGGGAACCTCCCTTCGGAGTCTGGCATGTCGATGACGACATCCTCGTTCGGGTGTCCGTCTGCGGCCTCTACGTCTGGAGGTGGGTCCATGGTCTGGAGACCTGGGATCATGTTCTGGAGAGCATGGTTGAACTGAGTCCTTATACTACTGGCTGCCATTGCGTTACAGAGGTCTTCACCGATGTTGTGGCTCCCAAGGAAACAGAACATGCATTTTACCTCCCCATGTCTAATAATTGGTATCTGTTGACATAGAAAGAGATGAAACTTCTCAGCTTATTACAAGAATCCTTGTTTGATACAATCAAACAACAATTTGTTACATGGACTGTACAAGGCCCCAACAATCTACTTGTCTTGGAGGTCCAGAACATAATATTGGAGGGGGCTTAAATGCTCCCAATGCCAACCGTACCGTGCCAGAAGCTTGCCATGCAGGACCACCTCCCAAGGTGATCCGAAGCATGCCAAGGCGAACTGTACTGTACCTCAATGAGGGCCTAAACGCAAGCCTGTCTGCAACTTCTACAAGCGTTCCCTACCGGAAGTGATCTAGGGTGCCACAAGGCAAAAGTTGTTATACCGGTACATGTATTCCAAAATTCACACAGAGAATGCAAAGAGATCTGCTTAATTGCTATCCAACAGCTAGCAATAGTGATTGGGCGCAGGCCAGGTGACTCTAAAATCGAAATGGCACGCCAAATACATCACCTTTGACATGTTGCTATGCAACGTGTCTCCCCCCCCCAGATTCTAATGCGAAGCATGCCGCATTATTACCTCGGATGTACGGTTCCCAAATAAGCATCTGAACGCTCGCAAAATGAACCACCTGGCACGGTAGGCATTGGAGCAGCACAGGTCGGCTTACAAAAGCGCTTAAACACACCCTGGTTTAAAGATAAGCTTAAGTTCTGGTAATGATAGGAAATAAACTCTCACAGAACCTAACAAATCTTACACTGAATGTTCAAGATTACAAATAAATGACATGTGCTAAACGATTTTGGCAGAAAATGTATTGGGGCTGAGTAATGAGCATAGAAAGATAAGGAAATCAAGGTAGTTGGCCTGACACCATGTGCTTAACATTTGTCACTAATTTATGTGCAAATGAGACTTGTGGTTTTTATTGAAGATGATTTCCAGCAAGTTTTTGTGAGGTTGTTTTTATTTCACTGCGTCAAACAATCGATCTACTGCAGTATAAAACTATAAACAATCCAGAAAGAATTATCGCTATGTTCTCTTGACATACGATGCCCATACCAGAGCTAAATATTAGCTTTAAACATGTGTGAAATGCACGCAAGAGTAGACTTCCTCATAAAAGTCTACTTTTAGTTTGAATGATCTCAAGTCAAGTCAAGTGGTTCATCAACAGGATTGAAAACAATTCTAGATTTCCGATTCAATTTCAAAGTAATTTTTCCAATGCCAGTGTAGTGAGTTGAAATGATTGAAAAATTTCTGTTTTATTCACGATACCAGAATTCTCTGGGGGTGATTGTCCAGGGTAATTGTCCTGATACGATACACAAGTCAATGAAGTCATGTACGTGTTTTGAAGGGCGCGATCTTTACACACACAAAATTGGCAATGCGACTTATTCGTGAAATTATATTGGGCTAGCTTCAGTTTCTATGCTTTGCTGGAGTGCATTCATACACCACTTTATGCACTCCAGCAAAGCATAGAGGCAATGCTAATGCGTATTGACCTCTACCACCGCACTACGTGTTAAAGGTACTATATGTCCCATTTGCAGGCCAAACAAATGAAAAAGTTAAATTCCAACTGCTTTTGAAAGATAATACTAATTTAGAACTTCCCTAAAAAAGGTTGGGCTTGAAAATGTCTTCAAGTGGGAAAATAACGACTATTAGTTGTCAAATCGACTTTAGGGCTATAGAGCCCAAAAGTAATAGTCTTGATTTTCAGACAATTGTACCAAATGGTCATACGTTTTATGCTGCGCAAAGATTTAATCAGTTTAATCTTGGCCATCACAAGAAGTGGGTTATTGATGTAGACAAATGCTCATGTACCCTTTACAACTCTTTTCATGTATGTTATTACCAAAGAAGAAGAAAAGCCAGTCAGTCACTCAATAGTGTCTGACAGTGAAGTCTAGCAAGTAAACGGGTTTCCTTGCATAATTTGAATATGAGGACACTGCTAACGTTTAAATTTCACAGCTAGGACAAACATGACATATTCATAATTCCTGCAAAGTTCTACAGCATTTGAGGTTGGCTGCAAAAGGGACATACTGTAGTACCTTTACTAGGCAGCAATTTAATACATGAATAGTCAATACACTCATAACACACAGATGCACACAATCATGCCGCGCAGCATGCCAATGCGGCATATGCGGCTGATTGGCAAGTTTGACAGTGGACTCACAATTTGAAGTTTTACTTTTAATTTAAATTATTCTTTCAAACATCAGAAAGTTGAAAAAAATGTATTTTACTGCTATTTAGGTGTCATCAATCGTCACTAAAGTACCCTTTTTGAGTGAAATCAGTTGAGTTTTGTTCAGTGGTGTTTGAAATGTTGAGAATCAATAGCACAGCTTTTACAGCCAGGATAGTAGTAATGCACCTACATCATACATGTAGATCTAGGCCTAGCTAGCCCTAGATCTAGTAGAAGTAGAAAGTATTGTGGACTTCATGAGTGCATGAGGCTGAGCTTGCCTTGTTAATATAATTTATTTGTAAATAAACTGTATTATAATGTAAATAGCACTCGAATGGACATAAATTGCGGTTAACACACACACACGCACATAGTTTGCAAGAATCTGCAGTAAAATTGAAGGAGACAGACTTAATCAGAAGAAGATGAAGAAGAAGATCCATATCCTATTAAGTATCTAACCTTTATTACTCAAATAACAGCATGTGGGACTGTTGGGAAAATTGTATTTGACTTACCCTATTGATTCTTGGAAGCCTAGACTGTCACCATACAAAAAGGAACAAAGTACAGTAGTATGCTTCCAACATTGACACAAATAATCCGTAGAGTAGAATAATAAGATAGGAAAACATAGAAAATTTACGATTTAGTAGAACTTGGAAGACGTCGCGTCGTACGTGCCCTCAATCGCAATCTTCAGTGAGAGGCAATTATGACGTCACTGCATATTCATCACTGAAATTAAAATACATAACGTGTACTTGGTAGGATTCTCTTTGAAAGGTATTTAGTTTTGCTGAGTAAAAAAGATAGAATAACACTGAGCCGTTTTAGATGTAGGTCACACTGTTTACCAATTAATAATAACAGATTCAAAGAAGCTTTTAATGAAATTAGTATTGAATGCCCATGTTGTGATATGCATGAGTCTGGTGATGAATTCCATTATGTTTTTGTATGCCCTTTTTTCAGAAAGGAAAGAGAGTTTTATTTAGGTCGCAAAGTAATAGTGAAACGCCCTTGCACATTACACATGTTGAATTTATTTTTATATTCCGGTATAGGACAGCTGAAGAAATTAGTACTCTTCTTAAGGATAATAATGTCATATTTTGCTGGTCTATATACATGTAAATCTGAACAATCCAATCATTATGTCACCCATAAAAAGGAATGTTACAACCCGAAGTGGTAGGTTAATTAAGCAACCAACAATTTCTTGATCTGTAGTACAGTCTTTCTTTAGGTCAAGTATAGTTTTGATGGTTTGTTTGTTCTTTTATTCATTTTTTTGTTAGTATACTTTTTGTTTTTGTTTGTCTTATTACATTATATTCCATTATGTTTTTGTTTGTCCAATGGACGATTATGCCGTATTTTGTTAGTCTGCATAAATCTTAACAATCCAATCACAACTCACTTATACATGTACAAAAATGAAACTTATAATTTCTTATATAGTAAAGACAATAATGTTTTTTTTTAATTTTGTTTATCTTTCTTTTTCTTCATGTTTGTATTTAGATTGTTCATGTGGTATTCTCCACTTTCATGTATGCTTGCCATATTGTATAATATTGTGTTTATGTTTAGCACAGGCTAGGTTTATAGATCATTCCTATTTATCGTTATACTTTTATATTGTTGTTTTGTTGTATTCTGTATTCTTTGTATTATTAAGCTATGTTTGTATTCTTTATTATGTATCATTATCATGACATGTATATGTGTTGTACTCTCATACCCCAGAAGGGGGTCGAATGAGTCAATATATTCTATTCTATTCTATTCCTCCAAAAGACGCCGTAAAGGTGTTTAAACTGGAGGTGGTATGATAATAATGATCATGTAGAAGTTATAATAATGATGATCATAATAACAATAATATACTACTAATAATAACAATACTACTACTACTAATAATAACAATAATAGCAATATAAATAATAATAATAATAATAATGATAATAATAATACATCATTGTAGACTACCTGATAATACAAAAAGTAATTACAGCTGATATTCAGATATACTAGCTATAACAAAAACAATAAATAAATAAAGTAATAACAAAAACAACAAAATCATTAATAGAAATCTAATAATGATAATCATAACCATAATAATATTGATAATGATAATAATGATAATAATGATAATGATGATAATGATACTGATAGTACCAATAATAATAAGTAGCAATAATCCATGATCGATCCATTAACTTGGAAGAAAAGCTTATAATTGATTGCAACCCCCCCCCCCCCCCCCCCCTGTACTATACCTCCCATGACAAACTATTGACAGAAACCTGTATGGGTTCCATCTGTTTTCTAGATTGAAGGCACCAAAGACATTACGACCCTCTATCAAGGCAGGCGCGGATCCAGGATTTCTGAGGGGAGTGAGCACATTTTTTTTTTTTGGTCCTCGAAAATTTAAAAATTTGCACCCCCCCCCCAAAAAAGGTAAAAATCACGTGTTTTTACATGATTTTTTCTCACGGGGGGGGGGGGGGGGAGGGCGCCCCCCCCCCCTGGATCCGCCACTGTATCAATGACACTGGACCAACTTCTGCTCTTCCTAATTGTATACAGTCTGGAGACATCCTTCCAAAGACAAAAGCAATAGTCAGGTTGATTGGTGTGCACTGGTCATTATTGTTGTCTTTGAAGTTTGAGGATGGTTGTTCTCATGGGAGATCATCCAGAGTTAGGGATCGTACAAATGTGGAAAATAAATGAAAATTATCTGCACCAGTTTTCTGTGCAAAAGGTTAATTATTGTTGTCTTTGAAGTTTGAGGATGGTTGTTCTCATTGGAGATCATCCAGAGTTGGTGATCGTACACAGGATGGTTAACTGGGATATAGCTGATCTAGTGCGAGATTGTCTACAATAGTTGGGGATATAAGGGATATTTTGGTTCAGATTGTAAAAGCACCAAATTTGGCCAAGATGTCGACCATACCAAGTTGTAACTCTTTGACCATACAATACTATTATGTTTCTTGACAGGCCGCGCCAGCCCCCTGGGGCCGCCATTTTTGTCACATCCAAAATGGCCACCAGATTTCGAGCCATTTTTCAAATGGGCTACGGATACTGACATTTTGTCAAATTCTGTAAAATGAGGCTTACAGGTATGGAGAATCCGATTCGATGTCAATAAATGCTCCCCCCCCCCCCCACTCGGGTCACTTTGGTAAACTTATTGCAAAATGGCCGCCCATTGGAGCTCATGATCTGATAAATTGATAAGATTACTACTATAGTAATTGGGTTTTCAGGAACATGGAATTTTATCCTGATGTTATTCTATTGATTTGATGTGAAGAAGGGCGCCCCCTGTGGTCGTCATTTTGGTAAAGTCCAATATAACCGCCTAAATAGGTTTACCATAATGATTATTATACTCAAAACAAAAACAAAAAAATCTTAATTTTGTTTACATTTATTGAGTTAACAGGTACATATAATCTGATTCTGATGTTATTTCATTCATTTGATATCAATGTAGGCGCCCCAGCCCTGTGCCATCTTTTAGGTAAAATCCAAATTTATTGGCATTTAACCCCATTTAACATAAAAGTCCATTTTAAATAATGGATATAGGACTTGAATAATGGATGGAGGATTATATTATTATTGTGTATAAAAGTACAGAGAATCCGATTCATTTTTTATTATATCTGTTTGATGGCCTCCTGGTGCCGCCATTTTCATTAACTACATGTATACCCATCGTCTGAGCTAAAGGTAAGAGAACACTAGAAATAGAATAAATAAAACATTAATGTGATCATGCAACTCTGAAAAATAAGGAGAAAAAATAAGATGCAAATAAGGATGTACTTGAAGACAAAGATTTAGGGCATATTGTCTATAATTGTCAAGACGTTTAAAGGGATAGTTAAGTTCTGTTGCAGAGGGCGCTACACAACATATTTTTGGGGTGAGATATGCCATTATGTTCGTGAGGAAGTAGACGTGCTTTCTCGGACCTCTCCCATCATGACTTCTCAAAGAGGAAAGGCCACATCGAAACGGGCTAGGGCGTCAACGCCGCCCAGCCCCGACGTGATACCATCCATACGTATACTTCTTAATGAGCAGTGGGATAGAATAGAGAGCAGATTGGACCTTCTGGAAGAAACTTTTGGACAGAGGATGAGAAATTTAGAAGTAACGATAAATGGATTAAAGGAAGCTGCTGAATTTCAAAGCAAAGAAGTACAGGAAGCGAAGGGAAAAGTGGACTGCGTAGAGAAGGAGCTAAGTTTAAAGGAAAAACTACTTCAAGATGAGATTGACAAGTTAATTGCTTATGTAGCCAGGGAGAACTTGATTTATACTGGAATCCCAGAGGTGCAGAATGAGAATGTTAAGCAGGTCCTTCGGGATCTGCATGTTGAAAAGTTTCAGATTCCCGTCGAACTTGCCGACAAGATAGAATACCAGCGAGTACATCGCCTTTTCGGGAATGCTGGGGCGAGAGGGAGACCAAGAGCCATCAAAGCCCGTTTCGTGAGGTACGCGGATAGAGTGTTAGTGCAGCAACATGCTAAAAACTTAAAAGGAACAACCATGTATATATCCGAAGATATGCCAAAGAGAGTACGAGAGGCGCGGCAACCTCAAATTGCTGCTTTGAAAGGCGCGAGACGATTCGGGAAGTTAGCCTTTTTCTCGCGGCTGATCCCGCAAAACTTTTTATCGACAAAGTGTATATGCCTCCAAATCAGCAAGAAGCCTTTGTCCGGGAGATGCAAGGGAATTTCGAACGCCAGCAAGGGAACCTCGAACGCCAGCAAGGGGCTATTAGAAGGAAGCTACCGTTAACGAAGATCCCGACATTGAGTGCTATGGCGGGAGCTACAGCGGGAGTCACCGTGTCAGCCACAGCGAGTTTCACTGAGGGAGCTACAGCGGGAGCTACAGCGGGAGCCTTAAAGGGAGATACAGTGGTGGCGGGAGACACCGGTGCCATGGAGATATAGTTTGATGATTTAATGGAAATGTGAATAACGACAAAATCATAAAGGATCATCATGAAAGTGCAGTGTTAATGTTACACCATTCAAACAAGGGAATTTGGAACGCCAGCAAGGGAACCTCGAACGCCAGCAAGGGGCTATTAGAAGGAAGCTACAGTTAACGAAGATCCCGACATTGAGTGCTATGGCGGGAGCCACAGCGGGAGTCACCGTGTCAGCCACAGCGAGTTTCACTGAGGGAGCTACAGCGGGAGCCTTAAAGGGAGATACAGTGGTGGCGGGAGACACCGGTGCCATGGAGTTATAGTTTGATGATTTAATGGAAATGTGAATAACGACAAAATCATAAAGGATCATCATGAAAGTGCAGTGTTAATGTTACAACACCATTTAAGCCGAAAACATTCGGAGAAAGTAGGTCTTTCATGGAATCAATAATTTGTTAGTGCTGCGTTTGATAGTATACAAAACCATGGAAAGTGCGGATTTTAATTTGTCTGGTTTGTTAGGTATCCAGTTTTCCCAGATCATCGTATACAGCTGATGCGTGAACGAGTGGAAAAATTTCGTGGGAAATCATAAGGTGAAGCTCTATAAAGTGTGCTTGAATTTGCAAACATAGGAGCCATGTGTATGATTTTTATCCAGTCCTGTGATTGGGACAAGGTGAGGCAAACATCATTAGCGGTAATCTTTAAAGAAGGGACATAACTCCAGCTGTTGAGGACTGTATGGATCGTCAATAACCAAGAGGAGGAGCAGGGAACAGATACTACAAACGATAAGAGTAACACCGCTGGATGAGAAACGATGGAGGTAAATGTATACCAGAAAAGAATAAGCATGATAATTAAAGAGACGAGTGACTAAGAAAAAACGATGAGGTATTGCCATGACTTTTAACATGTTTAAAGGTCAAGTTATATCGTCTGGAGTTACTGTTTTATTTTCGGTGTTGGTTTTTTTTTTTTTTTTTTTTTTTTGTCACAGTAAGAAGACTGTATTAATACTTTGTGTAAAAGGCTGCCACGCCACGATTTAGAATAAGTGATGGGAGGGGTTTCGAACATGACAGCATATATTATGCTTATGTGTATGAATGTGGTTGATAGTGTTGAAGGGTGGGGTGATGGTATGTGTGGTATGTTTTCCGGCTCCGATGTCTGCCTGTACTTGTTTAATTTGCAATCTAACTTGAAAGTGTTTGTTTTTCCTAGAGTTGGAAATGCATCAAGCTTCCCATTTACTGTGAAACTGTCACCACTATGTACATTTCTAAAGGTTCTTTGTTACAGGTATAGATTCATAGTTCTTGATGTCGGTTAATTTAAAATTACTCTCAATTAATGTCAAAGGACTGAGAGATAGAGTCAAAAGAAAGAAGATTTTTCAGTGGTGCAAAATGTCGGCAAATATGATATTCTTGCAGGAAACCTTTAGCACAGAAGACATTGAATACAGTTGGAAGGGTGATTGGGAAGGCTCAATGTTTTTAGCCACGGGAGTAACCACAGTAGGGGGGTTATTGTAATGTTTAAACCAGGTATTACTTTTGTGGTGGAAAAAACCTTAATTGACGAAGGGGAAAGATACGTCATCATTAAAGGCAAATGTCAAGGCGAAAAGCTAATATTAGGAAGCGTGTACTTTCCCACAAGGAATAAAGAAAACGCCCAATGTGATTTTCTGTCTGATCTAAATAAAATAATTTGTTCTGTATTTAGTCAAGAATATTCCTTGATAATTGGAGGAGACTTCAATGTTATTATGAATCATAATTTGGATTACATGGGTGCAAGTAATATTTCGAAAAGCAAATATAGGGACTCATTATTAGACTTTCTTGATAAGCTTGATTTAATTGATGTGTGGCGTAAGCGTCATCCTAATAAGAAAGAATTCACTTTCAGACAGAAGCAGCCATTAGTTCAGAATCATTGGATTATATCTTCATTTCTTCGAAAGTAAACAAGTTGATAAGAAAGTCTGAAATTTTGCCTTCTATTACACCTGACCATGCTGGAGTTAGAATAGAATTTAACAATTTAGTCGATAGTTTTGTTTATGGGAAATCGTATTGGAAGTTTAAAAGTAGTCTATGTAATGAAAAAGATTTTGTAGATGGGGTAAAAAAGAAGATTTCTGAAATAGAGGAAACTTGGCGGAATCAAATAACGAGCAAAATTAAATTTTGGGATTTTATGAAAATGAAATTAAGAGAATATATAATGAAATTCTCCCGTGAAAGAGCAAAACTCAGAAGAGTCCACACTGAAAAATTGGAAAAAGAAATTAAAGACCTGGAATATCGATTGACGATCAATATTGATTGTCATAAAAGTATTCAGGATGAAATTGACATAAAAAAAATGGAATTAGAGAAGCTTTTCGACTATTCACGTCAAGGGTTAAAAGTCCGTTCAAGGACAGAATGGTCTGAAGAAGGAGAAAAAAATTCAAAGTTTTTTGAACAATTACTAAAGTCAAATAAAAGGAAGAGTGTGATTAAGGAGATATATAATGAAAATAAGGAAACTGTGAGGGATGGCAAAGGGATTTTGAAGATTATCAGGGAGTTTTACGAGAATTTATATGCATGTAAAAATGGTGAAATTACAGAGGATATTGAAAATATGTTCTTAAATGAATTACCCAAATTAAGTAAAGAAAATAAAGAGTATTGTGAAGGCAAGATAACACTGGCAGAATGCTATCAGGCAGTAAAGGAAATGAAATGGAACAAATCACCAGGCAATGACGGCTTCTCGACTGAGTTTTATTTCACGTTCTGGCCAATTTTAGGGAAAACAATAGTGGAGGCTTTTGATGAAAGTTTTGAAACAAAAATGTTATCAAACTCACAGAGACAGGGGGTAATTACACTAATTGAGAAAGAAGGCAAAGACCCTTTGTACATGAAAAACTATAGGCCAATTACTCTCTTAAATGTAGATTATAAAATATTGTCGAAAGTATTAGCTACAAGGGTAAAGGAGGTATTGGAGGATATTATTCATTACGATCAGGTGGGCTATGTTAAAGATCGGAATATTGGGGAAGCGGTTCGGTTAATTGATGATACATTCTTTCAGTCCTTGTATCAGCCTGTAGGCTTTTTAATTGCCGTAGATTTTGAAAAGGCATTCGATTGCATTTCCCATAAACTTTTATTTAAAGCTTTGGAACAGTTTGGGTTTGGTAAAGTTTTGTGTTCTTGGGTTAAAACCCTCTACACTAATGTTAGCAGTTGCGTGATGAACGGGGGACACTCAACAGGATATTTTGGAATTAATAGAGGGGTAAGACAAGGTGACCCCCTATCTCCATATTTATTTGTAATAGTTATCGAATTACTAGCTCGTTATATTAGGAAAGATGAGAGCATTAAAGGGGTAGGATTCGGGAATAAAGAAATAAAGCAACTTTTGTATGCCGATGATATTACATTGTTTTTAAAAGATATGGATTCAATTAATAAAGTGAAGAAAGTTTTCAAAAACTTTGAAAAATTAAGTGGGTTGAAGATAAATATGGATAAGACAAATTTTATGTGGTAAGGAGAGGAAAGTGATAGGCCGGGTTTACCTTTTTTTGGACATAGGGTACAACATATAAAGATCCTAGGGGTATATTTCGCACGTCATTCCAAAATAAAAGATGATTTGAACTATAAGGAAATTTTGAGCAAAATCAAAAGACTAATCGGTTGGTGGAAGCAACGAGATTTAACGATGTTTGGCAAAATTAAATTGTTGAAGATATATGTATTTTCAAAACTAAATTATGTTTCGTCTCTTATGACAGTCCCACAAAACATTTTTGAAGAAATCGAAAAGATTTCTTTTAATTTTATTTGGGGAGGGAGAGACAGAATAAAACGGAAAATATTATATCAAGATTACTGCGCTAGGGGACTCAGAGTAACGAATTTTAAGATATTTATCAAGACTCAGAGAATAATGTGGATCAAACGGTTGCTCTATGGAGAAAAGTATTCAGGTTGGAAAGTAACCTTTGACCACTTTTTCAGATCACTGGGGGGTCGAATTATATTTCTTTGTAATTATGATATAAATAAAATGGACTTGAAGGGTATACCATCTTTTTATAAAGACATGTTGAAGGCATGGCAAGAATTAGATAAATGCAGACACTTTGGAGAAAATAAGAATAATCCGATTATATTTAGCAATAAGTGTATATGTCTCAGCAATAAAACATTTTTTGATGTCGAACTATTTCAGAAAGGTATACTTCAAGCATCAGATATAATTGTCAGAGGTCATTTAAAACCGATCTTACATTTTTTAAATTTGGGTTTTGAAACTAAAAGCTTGCTTAGAATTCAAAAGATCTTTTCAGCAATTAGAAACGATTGGATACAAAGTGATTTTATGGAAGTGGACACTGAAAATTTTGAAATAGAATTGATGATATTTGGACGTTTACAGAAACTATGTGATATAAAATCTAGGCGGTTATATGATTACTTCACTGAAGACTTTCAAAAAGAGTATACATTACATGTTACAGATGGCAACTGTCAATTTGATCTTGGAATGACGGAGTTGAAAGAAACATTCACAAGGATGAAATGTGCAATGCTTTGTAATAAACATAGAGAGTTTCAATACAAACAATTACAAGGGGCTGTATATACGAAAAGAGAGCTCTTTAAATTTGGTTTTGAGTCAGACCATTTTTGTTCCTTTTGTAGACTAGAAGTAGAGACATACCAACATTTATTTTTAGATTGTCTTAAAGTTAAAAGATTATGGCAGGAGGTAATTCAAAAGTTACATTTAATCGAAATTGACATTGATGATTGGAAACCCATTTTTATGGGAATATCCGGCAATACTGCGAGAATATTTGTAATAAATTGTATCATATTTTTAGTAAAGTATATCATTTTTATTTCTAGAAAAGAAGGAACTTTGCCATCTGTACAGAAAACAGTACATATGCTTAAAAATTACAGAGACGAGGAATACAAAATGGCCTTCAAAAAGGGGAAACTGGGGATGCACTTACAGAAATGGGAACAAATCGATGCATTTTTACTTTAATGGATGTGGGTATTATTATTATTTATTAGTATTATTAATTCTCTCTCGTGTACAGGTGGACAAACCGGAACAGGTTGCATGCAGTGTGTGTGTCGGCGTGAAGGGGGTATGATGAGATGGGTGGGCAAAAGGGGGGGGGGGGGGTTAAGAGTTTGTGTGGTGTGAGTTGAGGGAACAGGTTGCATGCAGTGTGTGTTTGTATGTGTGTTTATGTGTGAAAGGTGGTGTGGGTGGGCTAGAGGGGAGGGGGGGGGGGTGTGGGAGTGTTGTGATAGGATGGTAATATGTAACTTTAAACCTTCCTCTACTGTTATTTTGATTATACACTGTTACATGCAAGACTTTTTTTTTTCCTTTTTTTTTTCTCTATGTTCATTGATTGATGTAACTTATGAAATGTCTTGTATCAAAGATCTTGTTTTATATTGCTTATCTTGATAATTTATTGTTATGTGAATTTCTTGTTATGTGAAATTATGAGGAAGGAAATAAAATATCATTTAAAAAAAAAAAAAATCTACACTTTAAACCTTCCTCTACTGTTATTTTGATTGTACACTGTTACATGCAAGAATTTTTAATTTTTTTTTTTTTTTCTATGTTCATTGATTGATGTAACTTATGAAGTGTCTTGTATCAAAGATCTTGTTTTATATTGCTTATTTTGATAATTTCTTGTTATGTGAATTTCTTGTTATGTGAAATTATGAGGAAGGAAATAAAATATCATTAAAAAAAAAAACAAAAAAAAATAATGAAAAACTGAGTGTCAAATCTTAAACAACATACAATTTAAATGACAAAATCATCTTTGTTTGATCAAAATCGGTTCAGAGACGGCTGAAATATCCATAAATATAACGATTTCTAATACTTGTGTACCACCAGAAAATATTAGATAATTTGAGAAAGCCGTTGAAATTACGAAATAGCGCCTTTTACGTCGTATTTCAGCCAATGCCGATGCTAGCTCTTTCTGTTTGTTTTTTCGTGTTGGTTATAATTCTAACATTCAGCCGGCCCATGTATTGTTATTATTAATTAATTAATTAAATAACGGTCATCGTATTTTTTTGAAAGTGGAGCTGAATTAGTATGATCGTATTGGCTAAATTTCACACATTTTGGGGTCTAAAATTACCTTCATGGCAATTTTAGGTACTAAGGGCACTAGAAATGTCATAGATAAGAATAAGAGCAATAACTATGCACTTTGAAGGCATTTGCGGGTTGAAAACAGAACTCAACTATCTCAGTCTCAACATTCTTTTCTGCACTTTTTTCTTCTTTTCTGTCGAAAAGTATACATAACTGTCACTGTCCGCAACTCAATCAACAAAGTATCAAAAAACAACTGGTCATTGATTGTAAATTTCAGATCTTCTTTACTAACATGTTCAAATTGTTTACCATCAAGACAGTCAACATTAAGGTACTGTTAACAAACTTTATTTTTTCATCTTCTCCTTAATAAGATTAACAAATTCAGATTTGTTTACAAAAATGAGTTATTAAACTTCCAATAGTTAAATCTCTTATGGCATTTATCTAACACATTGTCTAAACAGATCAATGAATGATCGGTGCGATAGCCAAAATAAATCTCACATTTTCTAAGCAAGGAAAGTATATATGAAGACATTAAAAAGTAATCCAACCTACTTTGTTTCAATGGTATAGGCTGTCGCCAGGCATATGATTTTGTATCAGGATGGATGTGACGCAATGGATTAACTAAGTTAAGTCATTTTGTTTAAATCTCAAGTACCTTTTTCCTTGCTTTTCTGTTTCCAAGTCGAAGGTAATTAAAACTATGTAACTCCATACTCTGTACCAGGTTCCAATCACCACAAATAATTTTGTGAGGATCATCATAATCTAGTAAGATGTTTTTATACAACTAAAAACATTATGGGAAGTCATTATTTGGCCCATAATCTTCTAGAAAACCAACCTGGATACTATAAGGGCTACATAGTTTCTATCAGTATCACTATTTACTCTTTTTATAACAAAATGTGTATTTTTGTCTAACACTATTGCAACTCCTCTTGCATTAGATGATTTATATGAAAAAAGCCTCTTCCATCCCACTCTTTTAATATTTCTTCTTCGCATTCAAAAACAAAATGAGTGTCTTGTAAACAATATAATTATGTTTACATCTTTCTTTTAAAAACAAATCATAGATTCTTTCTTTTACAACTTTCTCCAAGTCCACGGCAGTTTATTGATATTTTGATATATCTTAAATATTCATAAAAAATGAAAACATTATTACAAAATTATTAAAACTCCCAAAGATGATAACACTGTAGAGAGAAATGACATACATAAAATGACTTTTTTAATTTTAAAATGCGCATGAATTATCATGAATACCATGCATTACCCCAAAACGCCATGGATTTTTTTTTTATAGAGACTTATTTATGTTCGGCTCGCCTACTAGGATAGGAAAGTTAAACTATTATGTCAATTATAGACAGGGGTTATGTGAGAATATCTTTTAATTCGGGTAATCGATATTGCAGGAGATTTCTGAACTGCTCGGAGTATATTTATTTATTTATTTATTTATTTATTTATTTATTTATTTATTTATTTATTTATTTATTTATTTATTTATTTATTTATTTATTTATTTATTATTAGACAGGGTGACTGATTATCAACAATAATGGTGGTCTTCCATTAGGCCCTGTTAAACATATAATAAGGAAAAATAGTTACACAAATATTAAAATAATAATAATAATCACAAAATCATGAACATAAACTCATTACAACAACAAAGAATAAGTAAAAACATGTATACACATATTTACAAAGTATTTAGTATCCTCGTTCTGAATGAATGTTTTGTTCGTTTTGATTTGCTTTGCTTTTTTGTTCAAGAAAACGTTGTTACATGATTATAATATAGTATAAACGTTAATTAGTTTCTAAATCCGATGAAAGTAGCATTTAGCTGGGAATATAACTTTTTTATTTACAGCGAACCATTACAGTAGTCTAAATGACATGTCACAAAAGCCTCAAGGGTTTCATATTTATTTAGGGTTAAAGTGAAAGTAAAATGGTACGTCATTAAAATGTTTTATCTATGTTACGTGGCTGCGTTAATGAGAATGCAGATCTATATAATGACGTATAAATGTTAAAACAGCATTTAAAAAAAAAGGAAATTGTATACACAAGCCGAATATCCTAACCAGAATGACCTAAGCATAATATCCAAAAACAAAAATAGTGGCTCCAGCCAAAAGTAGACCGAAGAAATTTACAACTTTCTCCCAAAATGGGTCGATGGCCGTCCCTGGATTCTCTGCCATTGCCTCGACTTCCTTCTCCGCCTCTGTTCTGTCATCATCCTCGTCAATCGGTGAGGTGCTGATGCCGCAGAGAACGGTCCAAATTTTCCATTTGAGCCCGGTTCGATTCTGATACTCTGTAAGGGGGAAAATGATACTTTATAGTGTGTGTGTGTGTGTGTGTGGGGGGGGGGGGGTATGGGAACCAGTAGCCAGGATAAGTGAGGGCAGACTTCGGACTATACAGATGGCAATGGCAGCCTGAGGGGTCGAGTTGGTGCTTTGTATTGCCTTATTCTGTTTGGACACACCGCTAAAAGCGGGTTGAAAACGAGATGATAAAACCGGTCATAGACAGTTATCAAACTTAGAAATATAAATAATATATTATTAGTTATAAATAACTTAAAGTCTTCTAATCAAAGCAAGGAAATGATACATTATTAGCATTCGACTTATTCCAGGTAACAACGATAACAACGAAAGACAAAGAAGTAGTACAGACATAAAATATATGCCTCCGCTGTCATAATGCAACTTAAATTGTTTAGCAGCTTGCATTAGATGAATATCGAATACGTATACGATATTGAAGAAGGTTTTATTTCATTCACATGCATGTTAGTGTTTTAGTACATGTAGATTCTAGCTCATAGGGGGTGGGGGGGGGGGGGGGGGAGATACCATCATAAGCAAATTGTATTAAATAATTTTTTTACCCTAAATGCACTTCAGGTTTAACAGTATTCCTTGGTCTCATTGGAACATTCGTGCATCATAGCAGCAGTGTTAAGAGACAATTGAATTGAAGGTAAGTTGAACCCCACAATTTTTCTAAATATAGAATGTTACTTGCTCCAGTGGCGGATCCAGGAAGGTGGTGGGTGGGGGGGGGGGCGGGGACAGGTAAAATCACATTAATTTTACCTTCATTAGTTAAACAAAAAAGAAGATGGGCCCCTCCCCTGGTTCTCAAGGGGGGGGGGGTGCTATTTTTCAATTTTTCAGGGGCAAACAACATTTTGAAATATTACTGCTCACTACTCACTAAACAAAAAACAAAAACTAGTGCTCACTACCCCCACCTCCAACAAAGACTGCCCAAATGCTATGCTTGCCTATTCGTGAATATGAATACCTTAACGTTCGTCAGGGCGGTGCAGGTGCGAATTCGAGTTTACGTGCATTTTTTTAAAATTTTAACGCGCTTTTTAGACGTTTATGTGACAAAATCATGAAATCGTGTGATTATACAATTAAATTGAATAAACAAGTTAACTTGTTGAATCTTGATCTCGGTGATCATCATTAAAATTCGCTCGAAATTGAATGATTGCCTCATTAAATCGTATGCAACTCTGATGAAATTTGGCGAGAAAACCTATATTCATTTTAAAAGATACATGTTTGGCAATCAAGCACAGACCCATATTTTGTACCGAGGTCGCATCGAGAGCAAACTTGACCGTCCTGATTTGAACTTGCAACTCACAGGACCGAATTCACAAAGGAAGTTTGTCGACAAACCTTCGTTTTCGTGCGTCATATGACGCGTTTTGACGCGTTTTTACAAACCAGGTTTGTAAAAAACGCATCAAAACGCTTCATATGACGTGCATAAACCTCGGTTTGTCGACAAACCTCCTTTGTGAATTCGGGCCATAATGACTTCCGCAATCAAACAAAAATACTGGTGGGGCATTGGGAGTACAACTTACTGATGTCAGACTCCTTCTTTCTCTGTTTCTTAATTTCATCGTGTTCCTTCTGCCTTTCGTCTTCCTCTATTGACATTGGCTCCCGGGGGAAAGTCGAATCTTTGGTCCAAAATGTCAACCTGACCAGCTGTTGGGGGAAAAAAGTACTAATTTAAAGTCACATTTGACTTTGTTAAATCACATTTGAGTTGGCCTAGCGATAACGTCCGTGCTACGGCCAGCTCTCTGTCTTCACCTTCAAGGCAGTGCATTAAAAGGACGTCGACCGTAGCAATCCACATTGTCTTCCTGCAAATCTAAAAGTCCCTATTATTAACACACACACCTGCGATAGACAGTTAGCCTACGTCACCAAAAGTTGCTCGCTCCTGATTGGTCAATAATATTCATAGAACTTCAAATAGTTCCTCCATCACCTCGTATCGATGCTTTTTCTATGTCAAACGTGTTTTATTTCCGATTTGTACAAGATTAACAAATCGGGACAATAACAGCATATTAAAAGAAGTCATCATGGTATCTTGAAGTTAAACTTCGATGGTACTGTTCGATTCAGAAGTTCACTTCTATCAATAAATTTTACTAATTTTTTTGTTTTTTACCTACGTATTTTTGTTTCATTGTTCTCTGATTTGAAGAAAAGAAAAAAGTTATATAATGTAAATAAAGATGTATTTATAGTTTTACTGCTTAGTGATACAACAAGAAAACAGGGGATAAAGGAGAAATAGAGAGAGAGAGAGAGAGAGAGAGAGAGATGGGAGAGAAAGGGAGGGAACAAGGGATAACGAGGATGATAAAGAGAAGACAGGGAGACATAGACAGAAGTCTAAGGGGGAGAGTGTTAAGATGAAAGAAAAGAAGAGAGAAACATGGAGGAAATCAAGAGAGAAGGAGACATACAGAACCAGAGACAGTGGAACAGAGAGAGAGAGAGAGAGAGAGACAAGCGGGGATTAGATGGAAAATTCTGTCAGAAAGATGAGATATAAACCTTGGTTTGTGGAATGGGTTTGGTCATCAGGCTGATACCGACGACGAGAATGACGGAGAAAGCGTAGAGGAATGCCGCGAAGTGCAGGAAATGAAAGTTCTTGAGGATTGCTGGTCGGTTGTCTTCATCCAAACACCCTGGTATGCCATAGGCGAATTCCATGATCGCTCGGGCGATCCCCGCAGTAAAACCAATCGCCAACCCCCAGAATGCACCCTGCAGATTGAAATAAAGAAGGGTCAAATCTGTTATAGCGACCATCTGTATAGAAAGACCATTCGTGTACATATGCCATTTTTTACCCTTGAAAAGTTTTTCCCATTGACACATGTTTTAACATCATTAAAGTTACCTGTACATAAGTACCACATCTTCATAAAGACCGCTTTTCTTATCTCCTTTTAGCGGTCTTTATAATTATAAAGGTGCCATTATCATATGGATAATAGTTCATCGCTTACTACTAAAATAGAATATATTAAATGAGTTAAGTTTGAGGGGTATTCAAACGAAAAATGAATTGATATTTGTTTAGGGTGATCACAAAGCACCATTAGAGTGTCTTAATAAAGTCAAGGATGTCACAGGCAAACTTTGGGGGTTATACGATACTTACTTCGCCGATTTTCTTCTCGTCAAATAACTTATCAAATTATAAATGTCCTCCTGACCCCCCCCCAAAAAAAAAACAAAAAAACAAAAAACAACAACAACAACAACAAAAACAACAACAACAACAACAACCAAAAAACCAAAACAAAATAAAAACAGATAGAAAAATAGATATGTATGTTGAAAAGACGATAGAGAAATCTATACAAAATCAAATCAAGGTCACCTGCTCGTTGATTCTCGACCAGAGGACAGATGTCGAGAAGACGGCAAAGACAGGCGGGGAGAGGTAGGCGAGGACAGACTGGACGTAGTACATGATTCCACCAGAACCATACGACTGGATGACAGGAAGCCACAATACCCCTAAACACATGATCACCAAGGTGCATAGCCTGTTATCGGTGATGAACATGGGTGGTAGTGTGGTGAGGGTGGTAACAGTGGAGAAAAGGAAAGAAAGAGAATTCAAATTCAAATTCATATAATTCATTTGAAATCCATCCCTGATACGAAAGGATTATCACAAAAAACAAACAAAGAACCAAAACAAAGCAAACCCGAGATATGAAAACCTCCACAAAACAAAAGAAAAAATCAATGTAGGACATAATTATGATCATAAAACACTCGCCAAAAAAAGGTTGATATATCAAAACGTCGACAAGAAAAGGAAAACTGTATTCAAACAAGATGTCACTGGTTTACAAAATCTGTTAATATCATCAGATTTCGTAGGGAAAGACGTGGAAAGGGGAGGGGTATATGACACAAAATTTTGCTCAAACATGTAAATACTAAAAACTGAACTAAATAAATAAATGAAATAAAATTAGCAGGTGATGTAGGTAAACACACACACTTAAACGGACAAATTAAGATTGAAAAATTAAATAATTGATTTGAAGGGACAAATCTAATTATCGTTGAAGACACAAATCATTAAAAAACTAAGTCCTGCCTTTGTACTTCCAGATTAATGGGGCGGCATAGGGGAACATTATTACAAATTCAATCACAACTAAAAGCTTATGAAAAATCACGTACATTGTCAAAATGAAGAGGAAGAAAAGACACATTTAGGAAATAAACTTTACTTGAAATCCAACCTGTAGAAAATCTGTACGATTAGCAAAATTGAGGAATAATAAAGTTTTACGCCGACAAAAATAATCATTATGCGTCTATAGGTTTTGCCTATTTCATACTTTGCCCCCCCCCCCCGAAACTGTTTGGTCTTGCACATCTCAATGTCAATTTCGTTAAAACGCCATTCAAATTTGTCACGCGTCCGTTAGCCATATTTGTTACGCTTTGTCCTTTCATTTCCACATGCATCTTGCTTTGTGCATATGGGTAAATACTTATTTTGACGGCGTATCTGCGTAGGTCTATGACTCATCTTTATCACCATCAGAACCCGGCCCCCCACTCAATGTCATTTAGGGTACGCATATGCTCGTTCCCTCTTTTTGAAATCTGAGGACTGCCAATATTTCCGAACCCCCCTTTCGCGGGCATTACGCGGGCTTTTTCTGCCTTGGAGACCCCCTAAATCAGGAAAAATGCTCAATGTACCCCCCTAAATTCGAAATAATTTCTCAGGAGTCCAAGAGATGAGAGAAAAAAAGAAAAAAACACCCCCCTTTTTAAAGAAATCTCCGGGTGAAAAGTTTAATACACCCCTTTTTTTACAATTCTCGGGCCGGACTTTGTCGCACGAAAAGTACCCCTTTACCAGACATTTTGGCAACACGCATGCGCTCATTCCGACCTCTGAGTGGGGGAGGGGGGGGGGGGGCATCAGAACCATTCGATTGAGTTCTTTACTGTGTTTTTTCTTCTTTTGGGCTATTCATCGATTGTTCCAACTTTGATTATGTTGAACCCAGGCTTGCCTTAAAAAATATGAATGACCAACAATACGATGTAGGCACCAAGCCGGAATGCACACAAGTAAGATATCGATTTCATGAACGGAAACAAAAAAGGAATGTGGAGAACAGTTATCTACATTTTTTAATGTTGTCCCTTGAAAACTAAATTTCATTGCTCATATTGAAATTAGGCAAAAGATTCATGCAAGAAAAATTGTATGTACACCTGCAAAACAAAGGCTTGTTTATATTTTGTCATATACATGTATCTTATTCAACAATTAAAAAGGTGTATAGAAATTAGGAAAAGGGTGTTTGCCTTAACCTCAGGGCGCTTTTTAGCTCTATTTCTTGTCTATCCCGACAAATTTGAAATAAACTCTATCGAAATTAATTGGTTAAAGACAAATTTGATCATGACATTCAGGAGGGGAACGTTAGGTAAGCCGAATTTGAATAAAGTCTGACAACATTGAATGGACAGGTGTTGAAATTGATTGACCATTGAGAAACTTGAATGACAAATGACTAAATTTATTTTGCGCGATCCGGATAATTACCTAGGACAAGATTAAAGTGCCCAAAGATAAATCTGAATTAAAACAAGTGTCGAAAATGGACGGGAAATGCTATATTATCTTGGAGACAGAAGGGTT